>JAIPRL010013071.1:0-11076 GCA_025469235.1 Pemphigus obesinymphae
TCCATCCGGTCCCACCGCTTTCTTATTTTTCATTTTTCTCACGGCACTCCACACTTCCTCTTCCCTTATTAAATCTACCATACCCAAATTCCACTCTACCCGATCAATTGCCTCTCTTGGAAATTCTCCTGAATTTTCAAAATTTTGAGATGAGGCAAAATGTATTATCTATAAACTTTGACTTTATATAACTAAAAATGTTTTACCTAATATTAATGAATAAAACAGGTAACATTTAATTTTTCTTTTTGAAATAAATGTAAATTTTAAAATTTAATATCCAAAATATGATTTAAAAATTTCAATTTATGTTCAATTTAGGAATTTTTTCCTGTTTACTTGTGTAAAAATTGAAATTGTATTTTAGATAGTTTGGACAAAACTAAATATAATTGTGATAATCTCAAAAAGTCAGCTCATGAATATTATTTAAAGCATTCAAAGCATAAAAAATAAACATATCCATAATATAATCTATAAATAAATTATAAATATTATATAAATATTAAATAATTATATTAAATAAAAAAATAATTACTTATTATTATGAGAACAATATATAAAAAGGAAATATACCTTCAGTTTGACATAGTTGTCTCTTATTTAGGGTATATAACTCATTGGTTTTGTTGCTAATTTTCTCAATACTTTTTAACCACCTTAATGCCTGCTAAACGCATACACATACACACACTATCTCACACAAAGGCCCTAGTTTTCCTCGGCGACCCTATTTAAGATCTCTACGGCTTTATTTACAACACACGCCCACAAGTGGCGCTGAACAACTTTTTGACTAGTAAACTTGATCCAAATTATTATAAGATGATAGATAAATATAAAAAATACTGGGAACTTTTTAGTTTATCGAACCATCTAATTTTGTGGAAGTTATTATAACATATTAGTAAAAAGTATTCAATTTGTTATAAAAGGTATGGTAACTGGTAGTTGTTTACATATATATTAGGTATTACTATTCACAAGGTAAATATCCGTTGTTACTTTTCCAAAGAATAATGTTAAAAGTGAAGACGGATGAAGAGCTAAAAGAATGTTTCATATACGAATTGTCTCTTATTCCACTATCCTTATTCGACGAAACAGGCCACATGAAAAAAACACAAAAATCAATTTTATACAATCTTTTCCCAACTGTTACATATTCTTACGACGTTCAAGACGAATCTATCGTTCATGTGATTGATGGAGGCTTCTTGTTGCACCGCGTTGTCTGGGGTTCAAATTTGAAGTACATGAATATACTTGAAGTTTACATAATTTACATCAAAAAGCATTACGGTTCAAATTGTGTAATTGTATTTGACGGGTACACAAATAGTGATAAAACATCAAAAGTTCGGAAAGGCGACGACGACAAAATTCAACTAAAAGTACTGAGATATTAATAGAAAAGACGATGGATGTAATTATGTCACAAGAATCATTCCTATCAAATGACAAAAATAAATTGAGGCTAATATCAATGTTGACAGAGAAGTTAGTTGAGTCAGACATTAGCGTATTACGAGTAGAAAACGATGCTGACACTCTAATTGTACATACAGCAATTCAAAAAGCAAATCTTAACACAAAAGTTGTGGTCATTGGAGAGGACGTAGATTTAATCATACTTTTACTAACGTTAACTCTAGATGATTTGCAGATAACCTTCAAGAAACCCGGAAAAGGAAGTACAGAAACTAGAACATACTCAATTCAACATTTACGGCAACAATTTAAATTGAACTTCCTTATTTTTTGTTTGTCCATGCAATTGACAGATGTAACACAACGTCAGCAATCTTTCAACAGGGAAAAATTAAGCATTTTAAAACATTACAGGCACATCCAGAAATACATAATTTATTATTACTTTTTAACAATGAATCAGATACACCTGAGGAAATTTTGCGTGCTGGAGAAGAATATTTATTAAAGTTATTTAAAGCACCAGTAAATACAAAATCATTAAAACATCACAGATATGATGTGTTCCGTAAAACAGTGGCTTCTAGCAAAAAACAAGTCAAACTTTCTCGACTTCCACCAACAGTTGATTCAGCAAAACAGCACTTGTTTAGGGTTTACTTACAAATACAACTTTGGCGTGGAAATAAACTTAATCCGTTGGATTGGGGCTGGAAAAAACAAGTCAAAAATATAATTCCGGTAGTGACAACGAAACCACCAGCAACAGAATCCCTTCTTACAGTCATAAGTTGTGCTTGCACTCAATCATGCGAGAAAAATTGTGGCTGTAAAAAAGCGGGAATGTGATGTTCCATAATTTGTAAAAATTGTCAAGGAACATCGTGCTTAAACCAGCAACCAATTTGTGATGATGAAGACGACGACAACGTGGAGTTGATTGAAGATGGACAAACGACTACTGGCATAGACGAAGACCCCGATGAAGAACATACAAGCAAAAGGAGGAAAACTTCATTACTTAATTAATTGTGCATGTATTTACTTTTAATATATAAAACAATTATACACTATAATATTAAATATAGTTCCATTTTTTTTTTTTAATTACAGGCATTCACACGGGAACAAATAAAATAAAATTCTTTGTAGCTAATATTATACTTATATAATTTGTTTTTAAAAATTCTAGAATTACGTAGTACCTGTATTATAATCGAATAAATAATAATAATGTAAATATAAATATAACTGTAAATATATTTCATAAAAGTTGTACTACTATTACAACTCAACTTAGGTACCTTGTGAATATTTTAGTATAGTAATATTATAGACTTATTGTTAATGTTATAATCTTTAATTTTATTTCTATATATTTTGGTTGTAAGTTCCAAGTCTTATGAGTTTTAAATTAAAACGGCTTAAACCCCCCCTCATCGAGGGGGAGGGGCTACGCATGAGGGGTAGACATTAGGACTTCAAAATAATATGATCATTAATAATGCATATAGTAAGTGTATGCCGATTAAGGTCGATTTTATTATGTTTATATTTGAAATAGGTTCTTATTATCAACTGTACGGATATAACGCCACCAGAGATAACAACAACCGTACAGCTTGTGGAAATGAACATAAAAAAAAAATGGTATCTTATGTAAAAATAAATAGCTAAAATTTTTTTCATAAGCCATTTTGGTGTAAAACTAAAAATTTTGTCTAAAAAAATGTACAAAAAAAAAATTTATAATTTTTTTTTTTTTTAATTTTATTTAAAGCAATCACGTGAACATTTAAGTAATAAAAATAGCATATTCTTATAGAAAATTCACCGTTCTTTAATTTGGTATCACATATTTTGCCGTGAGATCAACGGTTGAGGAGTTATAAGAAAAATAGTGTAAGGGTAGATTTCACTCTTTTTTGGGGGATGGAGAGACACGCACAGTGGTTCGGCGTCAGGACTTTTAGTATGTTCATTGGGAAGGTATATTTTACGTGTGTACCAAAATTCAGTTGGGGGCGAATTTTTTCCGAACTTGTCGATTTTTGTTCTTATTTGACCGGACTATATTTTAACGTTAATGAGTATAAGACTATGGAGTCCACTACCAACGATATCAAATCATATTCCCGCAACGCGCGAACCGCATTTCAAGGATTCACACGACATTAAAATCACAATAAATATTATTACAGTAATAATATCATCTGTCAATTTATTGTCAATGGTAGTAATAATATTATCAGTTTTAATATTGAACTCGGCGATAACCGATCCGTTTTTCCAGGAGCTGATTCTCGCACACGCACGTTGTAGGCACATTTCAGTGAGTCGAAATATAATATAAAAATTAATTTTTAATTTTACAACTATAAAGACCAAAAAGCCTGATCAAATTAATGATACTTAGGATATTTCGATTTCAGTTCTATTAACACATTTTTATTGATTAGTCTTTTTGCTGGGTTATTGTGGAAGTCGATTTTTTATTCAATGACCCCAATTTTTAGAAATAAAAATAAATAAATATTGACATTTTTAATGTACATTTTAACATACTTCTAATTATAATATCAAAAATGGGTTCACACAATAACCTAGAAAAGAAATCAATAAATTCAAATCATTTTACAGAATTAAAATAGGAATATTTTAAGTACAATAAATTTTGTCAGGCATTTAGGTCTAAATCACTAAAATAATATGCTGCTTCCAACAGTCTTAATGAACAATATAAATATAGGTAGTAGTAAAATTGTATTTTTAACAATTGGCCTCCATGAATTTTCACACACTCATAATATGAAAAACTGAAATGACATCCCTACTATCCTGTTTCAAGAACCGAATAAGAAACGATGGACCGACTTATTACGTACCTACCTGACGTGCGAAATGCTACCCTGAATTTTTTAATTTAATATTCTAATTATAAATAAAGCCAGTAAAATGATAAATTAATTTTCGATACAACAATTCTGAACAAAGCATTCGGTGTATATAGCATGAATATTACTATAAACATGTAGGTACCTATATAGCTAAAAAAAAAAACACGACGTCAATATGTTTGAATACGAAGCAGTATTCACGCCGCGGTACATTCCGCAATCAGACCGTGTGAGGGCGTTGCGGGCGTAGAATCTTCTAGAAGTTTCCGCCACCCTTCTGACTTCGCCTATCACCATTTGTACGCCTACGATGAACTCTGTCGTCCGGTCGTCGTCGTTGCCGTGCGTCATTTGTCTTTGTGCAGCTGCCGGCAAGGGAACTGCTTCGTTTATGTGCGGTGTCTTTTTCGTGTTCGTCTTGCGGTTTTCAGACAACCGTCGTTACACGAGTTTGTCTAGCTACCGTTGTACGAGTACCGCCGTATTATATACGCGCCGTTGGTTTTAGCATGTTAACGCGTCCGATGTCATTGCCGTCCGACCGAGTATTCGCGTTCTAATACGACCTTCACGTCCAACGAGTTTGTCGTCGTTGCCGTACGGACAACTACATTTACGTCGTCGTGTAATTATTCTTGTGCGAGTTTTGGCGCGGGTGTCCGTTTCGCATGAAGCGACCCATCGTCGCGAATCACATCAGTGTGAAGATTCACATAATCAGATTCGACTGTCGTGGGAATCCCGTCCATTATTTGTGACTGCCGTGATCGAGTCAATCGTCCGGGTGCCATCAGCTGTCGATGTCCTGTCACTATTACGGTGGATATACACAGTCCAGGTTAGACCGTGTGATAATGATAATGCCGGTTATCTAGGTTGTTTGTTTTGTTTACTTTTGAGTCATATTGTATTTATTGTTCTGTTGTTAATATTGTTATTATAATTGTTTTGCTACTTGATATCATATATGTACTTTGTAGTTAAGTCAATCAAAACATTCGTCACCTTGCACAATCCTTTCTAATATAACGTGACTCATTGCAGAGAATTGCAAAAATCCTTAAATCTGTTTCGGTGCAAAATTCTTGGTAGTAGAGCGTGAGTTACTGGACTTCAACGGAGAGTTTCGGCCAGTGTTGTATTGGATTGTTATTGTTTGGTGTCTGCCTGTTTTAGCTGATTGTGTACAGTGCTTGTGCACGGTTTTTTTCGAGGTTTTTTTTTGTTGTAGTTTTTTGGTATTCTGATAGGTATTCGTTAAGTATATTGTTGTAAACATGCCTGAAGACAAATTCGCGTAATGCGATTAAAAGTGTGCGCCGAAATTAAATGAAGTTCGGTTGTTGCACAAATTAGGGCTATCCACGTAATGGCATTAATGAAAAATATTTAGCTCCCGAGTTGTTGATCTTGGTTGCCGATTATGGGTGCAATTTGAGTCGAAGGACGACAATGATATATTTGATTTTATTAGATAAATCTGAAGAATTTTCTGTTGATATGGTGTCAGAGGTGCGCGCACTTATTAGCGCGTCGAAAGCTGTAGCCGCTAAATTAATTTCTACCAGGGTGGAGGCCATTGACCTTTTGCTTATTAACTAACAATAATTTAAATCTGACGGATCCACGAAATCGACCATTGGTGTCGAATGCTCGTCATGATTTGTCTAAATCATTCTCGCCCTCTACTGAAATTTCATTACCACATTTTGAGGTTGATTTCAGGTATTGGCCCACATTTCGGGATAGGTTTTTGGCGTTAGTTGATGGTTGACCCAATTTATCATTGATAAAATGTATTACCTGTTGGGCTGTTTAAAAGATCCCATGGCAGATGCTGTGTATGATACACCAATTTTTGGAAATAATTTTAAGTTAATTTGATCCACGTTATCAACTCGATTTTACCAACCACGTTTAGTTCCCACGTCTCTTGTAGACAATTTGTTGTATGCGTCAACTTTCTCGCAAAAGTCTCTCCATGATCTCAATAATATTTCACGTTTATTCAGCGAGAGCATTTCGCTACTGGATGCATTCGATATACTAGATATGGGTTAATTTATTTTATTTTCTGTTACGTTCCGCTGTTTGCCATTGGCGACACGGAAACAATTAGAATCGGCGAATACGTCTGATTTTCAGTCAATTGCTGAATTGTTGTGCAGTGCTGATTTTTCGTGCCCACGACTAAAATGAGTGTATTTCTTGAATTGAGGGGGCAAAATACCTTATGCTTATTGTTTTTTTAAATTATTTATAATTTTTTGACCATTTTATTTTGAATTAATAATAATTTGAGGGAATGCTTATTCTTTGCAATTCCAAGAGTTCCTCTCTACTTATCTACTTACCCCATATTCTATTTTTCCAATTCAAGCACTATTTATTAAATAATATGTATTGAGGTAGGTATATACGTATTTATGGTCCATTAAAAGAATTGAATCACGCCAAATTCTTAGTCGAAAACACTATATATATATATATATATACCATATACACCATATAGGTACGATCGCTTTGTGTGATTTTTATCAATTGTGTTATATTAATATTATATATTTTAAATGAACTATATGTTTCAGACACATCATTTTTATTAGTCATTACTGTTAAGATTATTTTGTGAAATAAAAATTAGAATTTAAATTGTAATAACTTTGAAAATAATTCTTTTGAATTTACAATTTGAAATTTGTTGATTTTAAAGTAGGTATTGTGGGTTGGTATTGTAAGTGGGTTATCTCAAGGTCTAATATATATATCGTGCCGTACAGCACGCAAAGTAACTTTGATTTGATACCAGGTCAAAGATTTCAATTTCACACTTTTAAATTTAACATAAAAAATTTCGACACGAGAAATAATTCAGAAAAATTAAATCCAGTCGGAAATTTATAGGTAAATTTCCAAGTAAATTTTTAAGATTTGTGGGATTTAATTGACAAATTTTATTTTTATTTTTTTGCTTGCTTATTTTTTGAGTAAATCGTCGGTAAACTTTCATTTTTTCGTCCAATTACAGAAAAAGTGTATGAAAATTTTTTTTCCTAAATAGGCGCCAATTTCATATTTTACTTCGGGTTGAAAAACAAATAAATCCGGCACTGGGTGCAGGCATTGGTCCTGCCATCCATTACAGGTGATTTACCTCGTAATATGTAATAAGTTATATACTTGGTGCACGAGTTATATAATTTCTAATATTTTAAAATTGAAATAATAAAATAATGTGATGTTTTGATATTCCTACTTTTGAAATGAACTGTGATTGAAATGTGACTGGGATAGTATACCTTGAACTTCTGATTTTTAATAAAACTTGTAATATTGTAGGCATGATTTTCTTGTAGTACCCATATAAATAAACATTTTCTATTTATTTTATAGCTATTTAAATATGTATTTATATAAAAAAGAAAATAATAGAAGAAAAGTACAAAAAATTAAAAGAAAGTAAAAATGTTTCTCCGGTATGCGTAACACTTATAAAATATCCTCTGTAGTTTATTTAATTTAAATTTAAATTTTTTTAAAATTTTAATTAAATTTAATACAAGCATTGTTTCATAAAATGTGAATAAACATATTGTGAAATTACACTGGTTCTATGAAAAAAAATGTATATACTATTTATTGGAATTTATTTATATACAAAAAATTAATAATGTAATAATTAATATCATTTGGAAATATTATTTCACTTGTAGGTATGTTTTTTACAAAAAAAAAAGTACTGTATTATTGTATTTTACCATAATACTTATACGAGTAGGTAGGTACATTACAAATAATACGTCTGTATAAATAGTTTGTAGTATTAAAACTAAAGCTTGTTTCAAACAATGTTTGAAAATATTAACAATGCAATATGCCCGAATTTACATTATTGGGTCCCTGGCATGACATTGCGTTCTGTAAACTCAATATATTGATTTGATTGACAGCCTCTGGGAGACATAACGTTCTGCAAGCTTGTATGTATGTATGTATGTATGTATGTATGTAACCTAGTGTTCATTGTATTCGGCATGTCCATTGTACTTGTATTAAGCACATCTTGCTAGTGTCTGGATGGGCAACCACTTGGATATTTTAGTGAAATATACAACACAATAACTTTTGTCAAAGAAACCTTATATGTAATATAGGTACCTTATGTGTAATTATGGAAATAATGATTCAATTTATAGAAGTAATTATTCATAATTAAATGTTTCCAAATGATTACAATTTATATTTTAATGTCATTGTGTTCTGCCTGACCAGTTAAATTGAATAATTGTATATAAGTGCAGTGCGACAATAACATACAATTATTTATTGTATCAAGTTATGAAATTATGCTGTATTATTAGTTCAGTTGCTAAAAAAACTTTTTAACAATTTAAGTGATACTATTATCTTATTAAAAAAAAAAAATAAAAATACATTATGTATTAATGACACTTTAACATTTAAATAGCTATTATAATTAATTCATTCTTTATTTTATAAATGTTCAAACAAATAGTAGGAGTCAGAATAAAATTTTAAGGTTCACATATTCTTATTCAAATAAAGAGGAAGGGAGGGTTTAATATTGTCATATATAGTTTTTATTAATTTTAGGCTTATTTATTTAAATTATTTTGGGATTGTTCGCTTATGTATATTCAACAAGATTATCTGAATGGTGTGTTGATTCACTAGACACCTTGTAAATCCTTCTGTCAATACTATAATAGGTATTGGGAAGGGTTTGTAAGAGGATAAGAACAGAAATTTTTTACTTTTGGAATTTTTAAATTTTTGATAATTATTAATGGTGTTAATTTTAAAATAAACTGATAAACCATGAAAATAGAGGCGACCGATTCATTTCTTGCAGGTAACCATTTATTAGGATAATATTTTTTTCGATGCATTTTTTTGATAAAAGTGGCCAAGCGCTTATTTTAGTTTTTTTATAATACTAAGTGTCCGGTACAGCTTTAACCATCTCCTCATTTAAAAAATGGACCACAATCTACATTATTTAAAAAATAAACTATACAATATATTAATATTAATCATTTTTAATAATACATTTTTACATAATAATTATTATATTATTAAGCTTAATATATAAAATTATTTAGTTTAGTCTCATCTAGTGATATAGTAAATACACATTGGTGCTTAGATATTGCAAATATAATATAAACATAAGTGTTCTAGACAATTTTAGTGATATATTGGGTACACGTGCTATTTAAGTATTATATGTCTTCTACTCAACTATGTCTTTAATATAATATATACAATTATTATTGATAAGTATTATTTGGATATTGTAGAATAGCTTCCCTAGTCTTGCCTTTTCTGTCTTTTTGTGTATATTTATTGAAATAAGTACAATATATATAACTATATTCTAAACATTTCATAATAACAATTTTGTCTAATAAAATAATACACTTTCATTGTTGTTCTGACATAATAGAAACTTTATTTTTAATTTGTAATAAATATTCCAGTGAGAATCCAGGAAAATATTTAATTGCATTTAACCATCTCTGAATTGTTCTTTCACCAGATAAAATTATATTGAAAAAGCTACTTTCTTTTCCACTAAAGACCAAGGCTTTTGTCTATGTAATATTTGCATGTTAATTTGAGCTTTTGTTTTGGCATGGAAATGGTGTTTCTTGTAGGTATAAAATTATTAACATTAATTTTATTTTGTTTTAAAAAGCTGTTTAGAATTTTGTTCTTTTAACTATTTTATAATAACTCTTTTTTTATTTAAACGCTTTTTTTGTGATTTAATAATGCTGTGTAATTTTTTAACACTATAAATGTTTTTCCTAGGTTTTTAGAACTTATGGACTTAGTAGTTCTATTAGTTTTTTCAACTAGTTGTGGGTGAATTTGATGTAGTACTATATGGACTAAACATCAGTCTAGATGATAAAAATTATTTGTGTTTTTATATTTTTCGTTTTGGTGTTAGAACTTTTAATTTCTCAGGTGTTACAATAAAAGTGCCAACTGCAGAATAAGCTTTATCAATTGGATTTTTATTCCTAGCTTATGATAGTTTACCTATAAAATATATTTATGATGATATATATTATTGTTACGAGCCAGACTATTTTATAAAGTTAGAAAAGCATGTAATTGATTTTTATAAAAAAAATATGTAAATAGTACCTAATAAGTATCTATGTAATTGAAAGGTAAAAAGTAAATCGAGCGAAACAAAAAAAAATTTTTGTTGTAGGTGGGTAGTATTATTTATTTAAATGTTCAAATTGCCTTTACATATAGGTATAATAATAATTGTTGAATGGAATAGGTTTTTTATTCTTGGTTAAAAGGCCTTTCAAGACCATCCCATCTAACACCCAGAGCCGGATTAAGTACTTTGGGGGTCGTAAGCAAGATTCAGATGGGCCTAATTAATTACTTAATAAATATAGGTAACATCAATAAAATATATGAAGATTATTGTTTTCTATTATATATATGCCCGTATGCATAGTCAACACGTTAGGTGTCACTTAAAATGGCTTAGGTGTCACCTAGCTACGAGGTACATAACCTCCATTTAACATGCCCGTAAAGTTTCATAGCACAGTCAAAATTTAAGTGTAACGTAGTTAGGTATTACTTAAATAAGTAATCCTTAAAGATAATATTTTCTTCCATGATATTTTAGAGTTATCAGTTGATATTTCATTATCAGTGGTATCGAGTTTGAATTTTATTATCAAATACGTTT
>JAIPRL010013072.1:0-11076 GCA_025469235.1 Pemphigus obesinymphae
ATTTAATATTATTTACGATCGTAATTCGATGTCACCAGTATGATATTAAGCGCTAGTTGAACGTTTCTACAACTGATTAAGGGAGTCAGTTTGAGGGCAGAATGATAGCTGATTATTATATGCCGTTAGGCATCCATACTATCTTAATTCGTGGCGTGTACTATGGACGCTGCCTGTGGAAAACGGCTTTGATGTGTAACAACCTTTTTAACCATATAGAAAACCTACGTCTTCAATATCGGCGATTATGTTATCGCTGTGATTAATGGTTTTTAAGTGTCATAATGGCTTTATAAATAAATTGTAAAATGACAAAATAATATTGTTTACCTGTTGATATTGAAATATTCCTCGATTTATTACTGGGAGACCATTATAATATTATTGTATCCATATGTAATATATAATCAATGATACTAGGTAGGTGTTCTCGTTTTATTTAGATTTTCGGGAAATGAATAATTTGTTATAATATAATATAGTAATTATTAGAAATGACAAAAACGACTATTTTTACACACACAGTATGAAATCAAAATTATTTTAAAATAAAATTAACTTAACTATGAGTTTTAATTAAAAGTAACGTTATTTAAAAGTTAATTTAACCAAAAATAAGTTAAGTTAATAAAAATCAAATATAAAAAGTTAAGTTAAAAGTTAAAATTAACTTAACTTTTAACTTATTAACTCGTTAATGCCCAGCATTGCTCAAATGTGCATTCTAATGTCTGTCGTCCGCTACTTACTGTTTGATTGTAACTTGACAAAAATTCATTTTATCTTTAAATAAGATAATAAATTACGAATATTGTATCGGCGAAAGTATACGTATAACAATAACCAATATTAATATAGCGAAAAAGTTTTTTGTAAACAAATGTGTGACAAAACTGCTAATATCTAATAAATGTTTCTAACACCTATGTGTATATGAGTGTGTACTTATTTAGGTACAATGTCATACGTTATCGCTACAGTATCGATAAAAAATTAAAAAAAAAAAAAATCACCGTTAAAATTAAAATCACAAACGTAGAACAAGATTTTTGTATTTAAAATTCAAAAGTATATTTATGTAGAGTGGTTATAGTGAAAATATTCATTTTAATTATGTTCATTCAAATTTATATTTTACAATAAAATCAAACTATATCGCGAGAGTATTATTATTTCATAATAACAATTATTGTTTTATATTTAATAGAACACACATTAATCCAAATACCTTTGCATTAATGTAAATTATTACGGTTTACCTATAGGAAAATATAAATTTCACATCGTCAACATAGCATTGCTTATGAACATTTTTAAGTATTATGTATATTTTGCTAGTCTTTTTCGTTTTTTTTTTTTTTGTCGTAGTCTGATTAGGTGTCCCAGCCGGTAACGCGTCGGTTTTTCGAAACTGCAAAAACTGCAAAAAAATTCGTGAGATATAAGTGCCTACTTCTGCGGGCGAGATAATATATTGTGGTCGCCTCTCAACATTATTTTTCCTTTAATCATTAATTTTGTGCACTGTGTATGACTTTTAATGAGCTAAATATTTACTGCCTATGGAAGTTGCAATGTGATGAATCATAAATCTTTGATATGCAATATCACATACGGTAATTTCGCAGGTGTCAAAAGGTGTTTGTCTCAGTGATGTATATAGGCTTTAAATTAGAACTTCACATATCTCAATATAAAACTATGAGACATTTTTGAGATTAATATTTTTACACTGGGATAATGTCATGTATTATCATAAATTATTATTATAGTATAGTAATCAAAAATAAATAATTTCAATGAATTCCCTAAATGTTTAAAATAAAAAAATTCCAGAATAATTTTTAAGAAATATAATTTCGTCCGTATTATTTCATATCTTAATAATACATCAATTTTAATTATATTATCTGAGTAAAAATTGATATTTACCATTATCTGTATTATGATAAATTCGAGTTCAGTTATGTTTATCTCATCCTTATGTACATAATTATTTTCGTCCAATTATATCACAATACTTACCTATATTGTTATGATTGTACCTTGTAGATGACAATGATTCAAATTTTCCCCGCCAAAGGATTTCGGGGGGAGGGGGGGGAACAATTATTTTGTCGGATAACTTAGAAAAAATCAAATCTTGATTCAACGAAAATGGCATTGCTTGACAAACTCGGGTACGATCACCTAGAGGATTATGATCGTATTCCAAACATTAAAAGTAACTATATCTTAGAGTCCTTTTGGATCTTGGATGCTCTCTATGCATCACGAATAACAAAAAAATTACGTTGAAAACCCTCGAGGTATTAAGTATATCTATTTTATTAAACCACGAGGGTAAAAGGTCCAAAGACGCAGAATATAAAGGTTTTCTGCACAAATTATACAAATATAAAAAGCACAATACATTTCAAATAAGTGTATTTATATCGTATATATATATATATATATATTGTTGGTTTTGATATAATTTACGGTTATTCACATTCTAAATTTAAATGCAAAACAAATGGAAAACTTTTATTTTATGAATTGAGAGTCACGTGTTGCGAGAAATATACATTTATACTATTCAATTTATATTTGTCGTCTATGTTTCGTATTGTATTATTATCAAGACGTTTTATTTTACATGTATTTGGATGTGGAAATGAGAATATTAATGAGCAAAAAAATACAACAATAAAAATAATAAACTGTTGATTATTGTAACTATGATTGTTAAATGAATAATTGAAAATATAGCTTTTACATGGAAAATAATTAGACTTATATATAAAAAAAGGTGTAAAATATGGTCTTCATATTCATAGATTTTACAAAAATAATCACTTTAAATCCAAAAATGAATATTCAAAATGTGAGAAAAATTTTAAATAAAACTTGAATATTATTCTGAACTATATTTTATAAAACAAAAATTTAGTTTAAGTAATATTTCAAATTCTTTAAGTATAATAAATTAATATTTTATTTTATAAAATTATGAAACTTTTATTTTTTTTTTATTTTCAGTTAATGTCGATGGAATTTTCCTTTAAAACAAACTGTGTGATATATATATATATATATATATATATATACTCATATACCAGATTCCACAAACAATTATTAATAACTAGTTTTGAAATCAATAACTTGAGTCTTAAATATTTGCTCAGTAAAAAATGTTTTCTGTCACACATATGCCGATCCGACAAATATTGGTTTAATAAATTATTGTCTGGATTTTACTTCGTCAAGTAGTTAAAGAATTCCTAATGCTTTGTTGGCGTACCAACACTCTTTAGTTTCATTGTGTCTGATAATATCTGATGACCATGGATTAATATTTTTTTTTTGTACTCTATCGTAATATATTCATGGTTAAAGAAATAAACAATTAGGTACATTTTTGAAAAAAAAAATTTTAAACAATCTATTGTATAATATCAATATATATTTATGTATTTGATAACTGAATTGAAAACGCAAGGAATTTAACTGTGTTTCAATTTGAGTACTTCTAGATTTTTTTCTAATAATAAAAAGAAACTACTCAATTCCACAAGAAATATGATTTACCTACTTTTATTTTGTAAATCATATTTTTGTGGAATACAATTTTTGCGTTTTATTAATATTACTGTATTTATGAGTAGATTTTCTGATATTAATATAATTGGGTTATTATTTTATGATATCCGTACACAAGTAATTAAATGAGTTAGTGAAACTGCAGTGCTGCCACGTGTCTAGCACAAATATTTGTATGTATAATAGAGTAACTGATGTGTTCTTAGACAGCAATATATCATTTGGTAATCTGTCTTTGACAAGACTATTCGCTATACGTCTATACCATTAAACTAAATGTAGTAGGTGTATTACGTACTAACGTCTATTTGAGTAGAAACTTGGGTAATTTAATTAAATCTACACGTGTTATTAATTATTCACCGAAACTGATGATAGTGATTACCTGATAAAATGTAACATAAAAATGTGTGATAATATTACAATTGGTAGTGTAGGCATATTATATATATATGTATTGTAATATTTATCGATAAAATAATAGCAGTTGCAATACTACTGTAACAATTATTAATATTCATTCAGGGTATTCCATTACAAACTGATAAACATAGATGTGGTGGCATCGGGATTGCCAACAATTAAGTATCCCTTTTCTATTTTTTGCCAATAACTCGAAAATGTAAAACTTATAGTTTATACATATTATCAAATCATATATGAAAATTAATAGAACGCTCATCGCTTTTTTTTTTTTTTTGCAAAATTCTCTTACACAATTATTCGTCTTAAGATTGAAGGCAATATTTGTTAATTCAATTTTGAATATGATTTCACAAATTACAGTATTTAAGTCCTAACCTTACAATAATTGGCAACATAATACATAGTTTTGCTTTAGGATTAAAATGAATCCTTAATTTTAGGAGCCCTTGATGCCCACACCTCTAATTGTATGTTTTGTGAACGCGGAAAATCGTTGTTAAATATTGTTACGACCATTTTAACAGAGAAAATTGAATAATGTTTGACAATAAAAATAAAAATAATAATAATAATAATAATAATACGAGTACATACAAAATGCACTTTTATTCATAAAATGTATACACCCATACGAATGGGTGTATAATGTATATACAGTAGTATATATCACAGTCAATGGCCCAACGTCTATGAAAACATGTAAAACGATTTATCAGATGTCTTTTAATAATAATACGTGTATAGGCACTCATGAAATGTAGAAATCCGAAAACTATTTTCGACGGTAAATGGTAACAATGGAATGATATACGCACCGTGATTTATTATTCAAAATCGAAAACCCTATATAAATCGCATAATATAACACTCGCTTAATAACATATAAATCCGTTTTAAAGTCATAATCTAAATTTGAGTTGGTACACACAAATAATCTATATATAATCTATGTAAACTATTCTACCCATCAATATTATACAGTAGATACGGTATAGGTACGTGCATTATCATAACGTATGACGGTGTTAAAAACTCGTGGTTTTTGCATAAAATTCGTATAGGTATATTATTGGAAAGATAAAAATCGATTCATATTAATTATTCAGACATTTAGATTGGAATCTTAAATGGTTTTTGGTTTCGATATCACTTAAAAAATAGAAATAAATATTATTCTGGTTCAGGGTCGAATTAGAAGAACAGGTTATTAGGATTTAAAGTTATTCAAATATTTTATATGATAGATTCTAAAATATGTACTTTTTCAACGTACGTGAGTGCAAGTTTAAAAATAATTTTTAATAACGAATATTTTAACTTTTTACAATCTCCCGATAAAAAATAAATCGTCTAAACTATTTCCATATAGGTAATATTAACAAGATGTATTTTAAAAATATTGGTAGTACAATTTAGAGAGTTCTGGAACCGCCACCCGCCACCCATCACCCTACGTCACCTACCACCCTGAATGAATAATTGTAGGAAAAACTATTTTGGATCCATATTGTAATTAATATTTGATCTTTGTAGGAAAAAAACCTTTTGAACCCATTATTTTCTTTCGTATCTTATCAGATGATAGCGAGTACGACCAATAACAAATTACATTATCTTAAAATTTGACAAGAAAATATTTAAAAATACAAGTATATAATTTCCCTCTCCACCGGCCATTCGATCATACCCAGACCATTCCAGTGCATATCACCCCGCATACCCACTACAATATATTATATAATTTATACTTATATTATATTCAAAACTGAATATTATTTTTATTCATAAATAATATTAAATAATTACATTAATTACATAATGGTAATATTAACCTATAGTTGTTATAGACTTGTATAGTCACAGAATAAAAAAAAGTATACATTATGGTTTTATATTAATTTTCCATACATCTCACATTAGTTTAATATATTGTATCTATAGTTATATTAATATGCGTGTATTAATAATCATAAACATCTGTACATAAAATAAAGTTAAGTAATATATGTTTTAACACTCATTATTTCTAAGTTAGCACGTTTCCTTATCACATGTTGTTTACATAATATCTCTTATCTTATCGCATGATGTTAAAACATTTAAATATATCATCATGTACAAGTATATCATTTCCCGTCACTAGGTCATACCCGGACCGATTCAATGGGTTATCCTACCTACCTCCTCCAATATATTACACACACACATACACATTATATTCAAAACCGAATATTATCTTTATTCTTATATAATATTAAATCGTTAAACATAATGGTAATTAACCTATAATTGTGTGAAAATACAAAGTATATATTATGGTAATTAAGGTATTCCCATTTCTAAAATAATTAAATAACTATTAATCTAGTTTCCTCTTTAATAATTATACCTATATTCGGTGAACAATAGTGTTATGTTCGTCAGTCTTACCGTTTTCCTCGAGTTCAATACACACAGACACAGACAGTTTTCAGTGCTCTTCATATTTAACTTATTCGAGTGTTTAGTGTTTTCTTTTTTCGTTCGTTAAGATTTAACTTTTGTGTGTTTAAATATACTTTTACAATAAAATGGATTCAATGGTTCAATAGAAGAAAACTCTGCTGCAAAAACGAAGCATGACCAATATGGTCTCGATGACCCAAATACGAGACATGTATAATCACATTAAAAGTGCACACGAAGAAATACTTTTACTACACCTTCCGAAAATCGAGCAAAGTTTCTACAGTGAACTAAAATTGATTTCGCACAAACAAATAGCTGAACGTTGTCCGATGATCGAGTGTGGGGGGAAGAAATTATATACTTGTATTTTAATATATTTTCTTATCAACATTTAAGATAATGTAATCTATCATTGGTAGTACTTGTTATCATTTGATAGGATAAGAGATAAAATATAACATAATGGGTTCAAAAGGTTTTTTTCCTACAAAGATCCAATATAAATTACAATATTGATGATACTACAATAATTCATTCAGGGTGGTGGATGGCGGTACAATGTGCAGCAGGTAGCGAGTGCAGCGGTGGTGGGTGGTGGATGGTAGGTGGCTGTTCCAGAACTCTAAATAAAATTTTACTAGTAATATTAATTTGTAAAAAAATGTTTAACAATCACGCATATTAATATACTAAGGATACAATTAGTAAGGACATTAGTAGAAGGACCTTTAACAAATGAAATAAATTCATTTTTAAATACGATTTCACAAATAAATGGATATTTTGAAACAGCGTATCTATTAATTATTGCCAACAACATTAAATACAATAAAATTATAAACACAATTAGTCTAAACAATTTAATTTATAAATTTAAATTATTTAAATTTTTGGAAGAAAGTTTTTTCTTGAATGGATTTGAACCGTAGAGTAAGAATATATAGAGAGGCCATAATAAGGTATATTATATAATATGGTAACCTATGAGGTAGGCCAAAGAGTAGAGAAACATAGTAACCAGATAAGAAGATAAAAATTCCCAAACTATTATTATATTGGTTAAACTGTAAGACATGATAGGTATTATCCATGACCGTGATATTATCCATAGATTTATCGCTGTGTCCAGATACACCGGCGCTCGTGTAAATAATTCGTACACGGACCATATAAACATTTCCTACCCTGTCGTTTAGTGCGCATGCGCCTGGACTTGTAAATTTGTTGTTTACATTTTGATATTTGATTCTGTTTTTTTTTATGCATGTATGTTGTATACAATTTTAAAGGAAAACTCCCTTCATAAATGTTAGAAAATTGTTGTAAATCGGAAAATAATGTTACACACATACATACACTGAACTTTAATCAGAATCTTTTTTTATTAATAATAATAAATGAATATTTATTATTATTTTATATATTGTTATAAAAAGTATTATATTCCATTTTATTATATCATTATTTTTAGTACAAACAGAAGATGATTATTTTATATTATATATATTATATTATAATATTGTATTCTGTTAATTAATATTATTTAAAAAAAGTTGTAGGTATACTTCTGTTTAATTTTATTTATTAACATATTTTATTCGTTTGTTAATTCTCAACAATAATTATAAAAATATATGAGTTACGATGTAATATAATCTACCCAAACATTTTTATAAAATATAGGTACATGCGCAAAAAATATCGAATCAAATATAAAAATATAAAAATGAGAACAAATTAATGCATGCGCACTAAACGACCGGATAGGAAATGTTTACACGGTTGGTCCGTGTACGCATTATCTACACGAGCGGCCGTGTATTTAGACACAGCATAGATTTATTATCTCACTAAAAAGAAAAGTGAAATGTAAACAATGCCAACACCACGACGTGCATTCTGAATATTGATAAGTAATAATGATATGTCTTTACAGTTTCGCCAACATTATAATATGGGATTTTTTATCTTTTTATTTGGTTATTATATTTCTCTACCTTTTGACCTGCTTAACGTATCAGGTATTATGGCCATCCCCAGATTTGAACACACAAAATCCACCCGATATAAATACACACACACACACACACATATATATATTTACATATAATTAATTACATTTTAGCCACTATGATATGGATCCCACCGTTAGTAGTTGGCCGATTGCAATAATAAATTATACGAATGAATACATTTGAGAGAAAGAAAAACTTTTTATTTTACTGTAAACTGATACAAAAGAAAAATGTAAAGTACATATAACTAGGAGGGGATTATTTTTCTGTTTAATTGCTGAACCAAAATCGTGAAATGACAGCGGTGCTCTTTCTTACACCGTCATTGTTATTAACGACCTTAATCAATCCGCTTGTCAGTCATATGACTGCCGTCGACTGTCTCTGATATACATACACATACATATAAATACACATAAATACATATGAGCACACAGACAATATACACAAGATCCCGAACGTTTGGAAGAAATACGTTTAACATGCGTTCGACGGCGGGCGAGAGAACAACGCCTCGAGAGATCTATATCGGATGATTAATGCCGAAAACAAACAGTGAGAACACAAAATAATGGCTTCAAGCGTCCACAATAAACCACGGTAGAGGAAAATTTGGAAATTTCATACTGACTGGTGGACGGGGCAAGGTGGTAGAGAAACTCGACTTTGTCTATATACCCGCCGTTGATATTTTATTCGGCGAGTTCCAATGTTTGATCTGCACACGGTAGAAAAAAATACATTATATGAAAAAAAGACAACGCGCGCCTGTGAATAGATTTTTGGTTACTGTGTATTATACGAACGACTGGCGAAGGCACAGTGGCGTGTGGAGGTCTTAAGGGTAGAAATATGCCACAAACAAGTCTCCGTGAATAGGTTTTACACCGGCGAATATTCATCAGTGACGGGAAGAGGAGGTAACGACGGTGGAGCCTGAGAAATGGTCCTAACCGTTTGCGGATGTTGCGCTGCCTGCACCCCCCCCCCCCGCCCCGTACCGAGTCATCGCAACCGAATGATAAATGTGCATTTCTTCGTTGAGTAGTAGTAGTAGTATGTATAGTAGTAGTTATATTATAATACGCATGCAGTGTATATGTATGCGTGTTATTGTTATGGCCAGGAAGATAGGGATTCCTAAACTTATATATAGTGATAATATTACGATTATAATTCAATGTCGACAAAATGCTCACAACGACAATAAAATGGTTCTTAATCCAAATTTTCTCATTTTTTTTTTCAAATTCACTTTTACATAAGATTTTATCCGTATTTCATACCAAAAATTACTGCAGATTAAGTATTCTTAACAATCTATTGAAATAATATAAGATACCAAATTCTTATCATAAGACAATTATTATTTTAATATTCATCTCAGATTACTGCCTTTACGACCACACTCTCTCAAGAGAATATGGTCAAATTTATGGCACATACAAATAGAAATCGGCCCATCATGTAAAAAGTTACGTAACCCTGGCACTCGCAGAGTAAAATCGATTTTCGTGTAAAGATTTGGGGATTGGTCGTAAAAATTATGGTAAAACTAATGGGATAAACAAAAAAAAATTTTTAATTCAAATATAGCTGTGCCATAGAAACGCACATGCATAAATGCTGAAATCCAGAAATCTATCATGGAGGACTGCTGCAGGACTTAAAATGTCGGATTTTAACATCCAAAACGCCAGACGAGAAAAATAAATAGCATCACAGCTGGATCCACAAAACTGCTACAAAGTCGCCAATTAACCAACTATAGGGTACAACTTATCACGTAAGGAATGGACACTCGATACGGAAACTTCGGATACCCGATTCATAAATATAGGGTTTAGCCACGGTTCTAGAATTTGAACATGGCCCACATAAACCGACTATATATGACACATCATAATAGCGATTGCTCAAAACGCAAATTCAACGGAACATTCGAGGATTTTTTAAACGCAACCCCAATCCCCATCGAATGGACATGATCTGGATCTGGATATCATTTTTTGATTACCGTGTATTATTTGATATGTGTATCTATTTACACTGTTTTATACTAGAATTCCTATAAAATGTTATATGTTTCTATCGTCTATAGTTATAACACTGTTCAGCCAAATGGTTTAATAAAAACCTCAGGTGACCGAGAATACAAAAAAATAAAAATAAAATAAAAAATATCTATAATTACCCATACCTACCTAATACCGATGGCGGTGTAATGTGATTTATTTCATTTTAAAACTTATATAGATATGTTATTCATCCAGCTATTCTATACGCATAATTATTATTATTAATTAATTTTACTTAAATATTTTATCTATATGAAAACATTTTAGGTGATCTGAGGGTTATGCGATATAAAGTTTTCAATTGCTCAGTGGGACCTATAAACGAACATTTGAATATAATTGACAGATGTTATCATCAGTATTTCTAGAATGTTCTAAATTTTAAAACATCAAACATAAGTGAAAAAAAAAGCCGGTCAGTAGGTTGTGGAAGCACTTCGCTCGTCGGGTGTCAGTATTGGTGGATGCACTTCGCTACTGGGCAGGGTACTTTTGGTGGATGTATTGAATTTGAAAGCAATGATAAA
>JAIPRL010013073.1:0-11073 GCA_025469235.1 Pemphigus obesinymphae
CTAGCTTCAATAACTTTCAATATTTTTAAGGTATCCTATTATTCATTACATTGATTAAAATTGACCTATATTTTAGCTATATATAAAATTGTAAATTACAAAATTAATTAATTTTGAAAAAAATATGATTTTTTGAATTAATTAAAATAATTAATTAATATTTTTGCAACCATCATTATAGTTTGTTTAGGTAAGAAATCTTAGTAATTAATTATTATTAAATACAATTAAAATGTATATAAGTAATTAACTACAGTTTACATTAACATTTATTTCTTTTTTTGTTATGTAAAAAAGTGAATAATTAATAGTAATAAATAATAGTGATAATTATTATTCGCAATATAAACTACCTGATGGTATGTAAACACGTTGACGACGGCATGGGTCGATCTTTAGTCTGGTTATAGGCTGGTAACATGGACGTGAAGAAAATTCCGGGCCGGGGAAGGACCCTCAATATTTATTAGCAAATTTACACATAAGAATTATATTAACTCGAAATTCCAGACCTTCTGAAAACTTTGGGCTCTGTGGAATCAACCATGAACTCCCTACTCAATAGGCCTAGTTGGTACTATTACGACCTGTCTGAAAAAAGAAAACAAATGTATAACGATACGTTAAAAAACAAGAATATGTTTGTAAACTTCGCCTTAAATGATATAAAACATAATATTATCTTTTGTTGTTCTCTATAATGAGTAGCAAATCGGTAGATTAATTTATTGTATATTTTAAAATATATAGATGAATTAAAAAGTCAAGGTTTCGTGTATGGTAAATAGTCAATGTTATAATTAAAGAATATTTGTTTATTTGTATTTATATAAATTTATAAAATATGTTTTATATTTTGTTATAATTTTTAACCATAATTACAATGGCATTATAATTTATAATTATATAAATATTTATATTACAATAAGATAATATTACAGTACTGAAATTGGTCAAAATTTTTTTTAGAAACTTTCCAAGAAAACCACAGTAAAGTTTTCATGAATTTTAGTAAGTAATATATATCAGTAAATTTCATCTGTAATATAGAATTAATACGTGGTCATACAATATTATATTAAATTTCATTTATTTATATACATGTAATAAGTAAAAAAGTAAGGTCTATTTTAATTTGGTCTCAGGTTGATATATGTCGTATTTATCTATGTATATATTATATTGTTTTGTGTTCGATATTTAAGTTATTTATTATATGTAAGTATATGAAAATATACCTTTAAAACACGTAGATACTTAAGAAGATCTCGAGCAGTCGATCACTCATGCGACATCTCCAGATGTTATAATTATTGCATATATATATACAAACATACCCAAATGTGCTAAATTAGAATACTCTATGTTATGGTGAAGAAAAACACGTAAAGTAGTTGTATAAAAGTAGTTATGATTGTCCCTTAGATAATTGATATGTAACTAAGTTACATACTACTTATACTTTTAACTACCATTATATATTGTTAATAGAAATACATATATAAAGACACTTACCGTTATACAGCTTGTGGAAGACTTTCATGTTCTATCAAGATTCTCTATAAACGTGAGATCATGTTTTCGAAGGTCTTTAAAAACCCAAGACTCAAATGATGTAGATGAATTAGATAAAAAAATAATGAACACTGATTTAGATTTAATAAAAGAAAACAATCCTACTAGTAAGAGGACAAAATTATGGAGTTTTTATGAATTATATATTTAGGACTAAAAATTCTTTCATCTTTTATTGTCTGAAATTTTAAGGAGATAAGTGTAAAAGAACAGTTATTAGATTTATAGTTGTTTTTATTGTTGTATAAAATCCTTATTAATAAAATGAATTTTTAGATATTGCAGAATAGTTTCCCTAGTCGTGCTCTTTCTGTCTTTTTTGTATATTTATTAAATTATGGAGTAATATATATATATATATTACAATAAATATAAATATATATTTTTAGATTTCTAAAAATAAGATCCTACAACTTATATCTCCGTTTTATACATCCGTATATATCCATATATATTTATATATTTATTTGTATATAGTTACGAGGGACATTGTTGATTTGAAAATAGATTATCCTTACATTTTATTATTTATAGTTAGTAAGAAGGTAGATAACAGAAAACCCAGCACCTTCAAAGAGTATGTCATTCATTAACATTTATATGTCTGCCATTACAATGTATTTCCGTGGTTATCAATATCAATAGTTACAAATTATATTAATTTTATAAAATAAATTATTTTATTACTATTTATATAATTAAATTGTATTGTTTAAATTAGGTTAAGAAACCCAGAATTTATGCCGGTTACAGAAAATGATTATTGAACTTGTTTTAACCAACTATAATGATTAAATTTATTATCAATAATAAAATAACAAACTAATTTAATCAATCGGTGAATACATTATATAAAATACATAATAAAAATCTTGACAAAAATTTGATGGATAAATAATAATTAATAGTCTATACAATAAAGTACATGTGTACATTTACTTTAAGTAAATATTAATAAATCATCCTGGGTTATATTATGTAAAGTATGAAGACATATTTTTTTTAAATATAATGAATACGAGCCATTAGTAGAAGTGCAACAATAAACCACTTGAAAATTACTTTTAAAAAGTAGTAAAGTGGTGTTATTGAATTGATGAACTTTTAGTAATATCTCTACTCCTTAGAATTTGTTTCGAATTTCAATATATTACCCTTTTAATGTAAATGAGTGGCACCCTCTTAAGCAAACCTCCAACGACAAAGTAACATGGCTGTTCAAATCGAAAAAAATATGCACCAAACGGTTGGGTGACTTTCCGTTTGTGGCATGACCCGCGTAAAAAATTCTCTACTAATCATCGCGCCCACTCAGCCTACACAATTTGGACACTATAATGTGGGCTACAGAAGGTTTTTCAGTGTTTTGCTCGTCTTATGGCCGTAATTTTTTGCGTACTATGTCCGGCGTCATTAAATTAACCATTTTTTTCATTATTGTCATTATGTCAATCTGACTATTTTCAATATACCACGTGTATGCTATAGCTACTATGCATCAGTTTCGCTTATAAGCAATCCATCTATCATCTGGGTCCGACCGATCACACTCTTACGTGTTTTCCGCACATTTTTCATGTGGATCAATTGGATGAGATTGAGACGAGGCTACGCCATACCGTAATAATATCTTTGGCGAAAATGTACCATCTGCATCAGTTTCAGTGACGACGAAATGGTATTGCCATGGAAAGTCGTTCCATCGACCTAATGTAGATCTGTAATCGCTATTTTGGACGCTGTGTGACGCATTTAGCGTGAAAACATTGATTCTAACATGCGTGCCGGCTCTGTCAACTGTCATTCATCTTCTGGTTACCAAGGAGAATCACTATTAAGATCAGTATCGTCATCCATCATCATTATTATATTTATTAGCTGATATATTAATTTAATTATATTAGTTCGTTTATGTTATTATTTATTAATAATATATTTTTATTGGTATTATGATAACCCTAGATATAATACTATTCGAATGATTGTTAAATTACTTGATTTTTATACCATAATACAATAGTGCATTTATTTTACTGTTTAACTGATTGTTAGTTATTCACAAATTAAATCAGCTATATCGTAAACAAAATAACTAAATCAATGCAAGTAACTGGGATCAACTTACAAGTTAAAATTCCTAGTGGTGAACAACGGAATTTAATTCTTGGAAGTTTTAATGCAGTTAATTCTCTTAAGTCAACTCTTTGTGGGCCAGTTTTACACACAAAAATACCCATTTTTGTCCATCGTAACAATTGATTGACAAGTTATATAAAGATTTTAATAATTTATTTAAATTTTAATTTTAATATACATAATATTTATTTTTTTGCTTGTTTATATTTCAATGCGGTTTTATAAAATCAGAAATTCTTAAATATTTGTTAACCAAATACTAAAATATTGGCCGTAAAATTGAATAAGTTAATTAGTAAATAAGTTAAAAAGTTAATTTTTTGATTAATTAAAATCTGTTTCCCGAATCCAAATCGATTAATATGATAAACCATTATGATTGACAAAACATAAACAGCGCAATGCTGGTAATGTAATTATTCGTGTTGTTGGGGGAAAAGTTTACATACACCAACATTCGTTACATATATACATAAAAATAAGATTTCATATTATTTTAAAATTCCGTATATATTAACCCTCGAAAATTAACCGAATAATATCCCTCAAAAATATATTTTACATGAAAATAATGTTAAAAATATTTACTATTTATTATAGTTAACCTTAACCTATATAGAATAGTACAATATAGAAGCCAATTATTCACTGTACTTCATCTATTTTCTTTATTACTCAAACAAATTTTAAAACCTTCGTTTGCTGGATTTCTTCTAAGAGCGTCACTAACTTTCTAGATATAATAATCTTGCCAAACTTACATAATAAAACATGTCTCCAAACCGAGTCATACGTGGCAAAAGGTTAATGATAGCTATGCTGGTTTTTAGCTTCTTCTGTAAGCCAGCTTTTATTAGTGTAGTTAAATCAAGCACTTGTTCTTCACAACCTCTATTGTTTCTGAATATTCTTTGTTTTACTGGGACAACTTCCCCAATATATGGTTGTAATCACTCCAGAATTAATCTTTCAAAGATCTTGTATGGATTGCTTAGCAATGACTGGGCGATTATCTGCAACCTCAGTCTCTCTTATTATTCCCTGTTTTAAGAAGGCTTCACTTTGGCGCTATTGAACTGTGCTAATATATCACTGTAAAACCTTTGCTAATCCCCCATGGATTTTGAGACCAGTGTGCTTGATGAGTTCGGGATAAACACAATTGAACCCAGCTCCTTTATTTACTTTGGTTTTGCACAGAGCTATATAAACCTAACTTGGTGAAAATGATAGCTAAATAACTTAGCTCTGCTTTTATAATCCTATTGTTATTATGGCACTTTTGATGCTACTTCGTTTAGTCATATAATATTTTGCTTCTTTTACTTTGACTACGATTACCCAATCTCTTCATATGGCCTCAAACTCTATGAATCGAGTGTGTGAAATATAGTTCCGCAGTATTTTCACTCCATCTCTGCTTTTATATTATATCCAATCTATAAGTATATTCAATTAACATGATTACAGTTTTAAATAATTTGATTTAGATTTAGATCTCAAGGATATTTCTAAAGATTATCTAGGTAAGATTATTTTTGTAAACAATAATAAAATGAATAGATATACTATTTAAAATTGTATTAAAATATACAAGTAGGTTTAGGTTATTTTTCTACCTATATAACTGATGGGTTTCAGTTACCTATCAGAAAATCATATGATCATAGATTACATTATTATGTTCAAACTAATATTACATTAAATAAATTAAATTGGTTCATAATTTTTATATTTTGTCTTTGGAAGAATAATATTCTTTTCTTTTTTTTTTATTATTATTACTAAGACTGTTTAATGTTATTTACTTTATTAAATATTATATTAAATTATAATTTTTTTTATATTCTTTAGAATTTTCACTTGCATATTTAGAACAATTAATAGAATTCAAGAATCCAAAAATTAAAGAAAAACTTAAAAAAGGTATTTATACATATAAAAATAATCTACTGTAGGTATGCAAGTAGCGGGATTATTAGAAAAAGTATATTTTAAGTTATATATTTATAATATTACTTTTTAATAAATATATGATTAATTACTATAACAGCTATAGTATATTATACTGTATATCAAAAATATACGTTGGAAAATATTAGTATATAATATTTGTGTTTAAGATGCATATTTAATATTGCGCATTAAATCGTATTTTGTTCCTAAGGCATAGCTAGAGTATACATTTTTGTGTGTAATATTTATTTTTAAACTGCATGAAGTTTATATCTTATTTGGCACATTTTTATCTTGTATTGCCAACAATAATACAGTAGTTGCACGTTAAGAAAGAGACTCTTCGAGTCGCTGGCGACCGGTTTAAGTCCCGTTACCTCACCATAGCCAAACCATGATACTTTTGCATATAAATCGTCAATATTTGTTGACTATTTTCTTACACGTCTACGGCATACCACGTTATTTTGTAAAATTCTGTGTGATTGAAACTTACACGTGACGGACATGGTTTTATCTCTTTCTTAACGTACATGGACTATAGTTATTGTTGAAAAACTTGATGTAGAAACCGTTTCTTGTGATTTTATTCTCGAACCTTTGGGTTCGTATTAAATCTGAATCCAAGAAATAGTATAAATAATTTATAACTTATACTGAATTTATGCTAAGTATAAATCCCTTACTCTATTTGTACTCGATGCAAATAGAATTAAAAAAATTTTTTTTTATCTTATATAATCTATTTGTATGGAATAATAAGCTTAGGAAACAAATAAAACTATTTTCATCAATTTATACAATCTTTTGTGTATTTATTTATTTATTTATTGTTAATTAAAATTGGCTAATGTCCAATATAAGTATTAAATTTAATTATAGTATAGAATAATATGTATAATAATTGACCAATTTACCATAAAAAGAAAAACAAATAACAATATAATAAGAGTACATTTAGTAAATATAGTAAGAATAATGCATGCATAAAATCTAATAATGTAATTACAAAGAGACTCTATAGGGTTAAAATTAAATAAATCACTTTCGCTCTATTTAACAGAGTATTTAAAATATAATTAGTTCTATGTAAATATATGTAAAAAGTATTAATGGATCTAGTTTGGCATTGAGGTATGTAAAAATATATAAGATTAAACACTTCTGAACAGTCTATAGAACCAATGAACAATCTATACAAGCATGTTAAATCAGTTATATTTATTCTAATAGCAAGACTGTCCATAATTAGTGTGTGCAATAACAGTTTATATTATGAATGGGGTTGACGTGAAATACTACATGTGTAGAATATAAAGCGAAGGAAATGATTTTGGATAGCTTCGAATCATAGAATATGAATATTATTAAAGGGTGACCATACTGTAGAATTGCATTCGAGACTGGGCTAGAAGGATCTTTACTGTGACTTGTGTACATCAGGTACGTTCTTATCACTTTGTATCGTCAAGCTTTGTCAACATCACTTTATTAATAAACCAGTCAACTGTTTCTCGGTGACTTTAACGCTGGGCTTCTTAATTTTCCATTACCCACCTGTGTTTTACCGGCAAGCATACTGTACTACATTACTGTGCTTTTTATTGCGTTCTCTCGTTCCTAAGGATTTATCTTTAAACGTTGATATATATATATATTTCTTTCTCAATACTTTGGCACCCAATTATTCCTTTAATACCTACTACCGTGGCTTCAAACACTCGTTCACAGGGTAACAAACCCCCTTCTACTGCTGACATTATGAAGGCAATCGAATCGCTCTCTTCTTCTCAATCGTCGCAGTTTAGTGAACTTAAAAATTGTCTTTCGGGCTTTACCTCCCAAATAGCAGATCTGGTTACTGAAAATGCTTCTTTTCGGGTATAAATCTCAGTTCTCGGTTCAAGAATTGATCTTCTTGAATCACGGCCGGTCCTCTCTAGCGATTCGTCTTCAGTGATTTTTCGTGAATCCACTGAACGAAGTAAAGTTGAATTTAATGCAATCG
This sequence comes from Pemphigus obesinymphae, assembly GCA_025469235.1. Classification (NCBI taxonomy): domain Eukaryota; kingdom Metazoa; phylum Arthropoda; class Insecta; order Hemiptera; family Aphididae; genus Pemphigus; species Pemphigus obesinymphae. The sequence goes on from JAIPRL010013073.1 coordinate 7,676, forward strand.
TATGTGTTGTGCCTGAGTCTGCTGCCCTATGATTTAATAATGATCTTCTTACCCTTGGAAATCATCTTAACAAAATGTCTATACCCGTACCCACCGATCCTAAGTTAATACGCCTATGCAATAAGAATACAAAGAAACCGAGACCTTTGAAGGTAATCTGCCAATCCAAGGCCGATGTTTCTCAGCTTATTTTCAACTTCAAATGCGGAATGGAATATTACCTGAACCTGGTTTTCGTATTTTTCATGACAAAACCACGCTTGAACGAGAACTTTTGCGTAAATCTCATTCTGAACTACAACGTTAAATCGATGGAGGTTCTTCAGATCTTACCATCTCATACGTTAATAGTGTACCCTCAGTGATCAAAGCCGGTCCAAAAACCAAGAACCCCAGAATAAAAAGCAATCACAGCCCGAATTCCACGCATCTTTTGCATTAGTTCCTGACTTAAACTCTGGTTTGCATGACTATTGTAAAAATAATATTAGTTGTACCTCATGCTGTTATTCTCATTCCACTTTTAACTCATTTTTATCTAATTTTAATAATATTAAAACTAACATTTCATATATACCCTACTCTAAGTCTAATAATTATAATGTTATGCCTAATACTGATCACTGTTTTAATATTTACTACCAGAATATACGTGGCCTTCGTAGTAAATTGTTAAATCTCCGAACAAACTGTATTTTATTGTCATATAATGCTTATATTCTTACAGAGACTTGGCTTTCGGATAACATCTCTAACTCTGAATTGGGTTTTGATGGATACTTAATCTTTAGGTGTGATAGAAATGCACGCACAAGCAACTGTCTTCGTGGAGGAGGTTCATTAATTACTGTCAAGAAAGAGCTTAGGCCAACTTTAATTACGACCTCATATGACATTTGTGTGCAAATTTTTATTCACCTCACTCTACCCAGGGGCCTCTCTGTGTTTTTAGCAGGAGTATACTTAACTTCTGGTGCAAACTTTTCTATGTATGAGAGTCATGTTGAGGCTTTGGACCGGGTCTGGAGATCTTATAACTATGATCTTGGTTTCGTTTGTGGTAACTTCAACATGCCCAATGTTAATTGGTCAATCAGTGATTCGATTCTTGTCTATACTGGTAGTATAACTGATAAGGTCCGTGTTGTTGGGGATCAATTTAGTCTCCTACACTTCGTACAAAAGAACCATATTCTCAATAACACTGGATCTCTTCTTGACCTAATTTTCACCAACAACGAATCTACCCAAGTCCTGCAGGCTACTGACATTTTAGTTCCATGTGACATTTACCACCCTGCCCTGTCCATCTCTTGTCCATTTCCTTCAGCCCTTCCTATGCTTGACGCACAATACACGTATTACAATTTTAAAAATGCCAACTATGAGAGGATTATTGATAGAATAGAGAGTATTGATTGGTATAAAGCCTTAGGTTCAGGATCGGCAGATCATTCTGCTGATTTCTTATAGAAATCACTGCTTGTCCTTATTCGTGAATGCCATCCATTATGTAACTTTCGAAATTCAACTTTTCCAATATGGCAATATGGGTCTCAAGGAGGCTAAAAGAACTTCTTGCTATGAAAAAACAATCGCATAAACAATATAAAATGTTAGGTGGTCATAATAGTTACTCAATCTTCTCTAGACTGGGCGCCCAATGTAAATTTGAATCGAAATGTCTCTATAGTAATTATTTGCGTAATATACAGGAGCATTTATGCGTAGATCCTAAATCATTTTGGGAATTTGTTCGAAGTAAACCTAGTGTCTCTACAATACCAGATGAGATTCATCTTGGGGAGTCTAAGGCCTCTAGTGATCAAGTTGCCTCTTTGTTTGCCTCTCACTTCTCATCTGTATATAGTGACCCACGATTTATTTCCAATGATTTATCCGATGAGTTTACAAACCACCAATTTTCATTCCTTCCTTCTAATTTATCCATTTTGATTGATGACGTTAATGCAGCGCTTAACTCTCTATCATAATGCTCGTGGTACTGACCCAGATGGCATTTCTGCCATTCTTTTGTACCACTGCCGTGCCTCTCTCAGTTTACCGGTCACTTTAATTTTTAATCAATCACTTCTAGATGGAGTTTTCCCTTCTGTGTGGAAAATAAGTCGAATTACGCCAATATTGAAGTCTGGGAATCCGGCTGATGTTGCTAACTATAGACCCATCTCCGGCCTACCTATCCTAGGTAAATTTTTTGAGTTTATAGTACTCAAACGAATCGAGCGTTCTTTCTTAACCACTTTATCAATTGACCAACATTGGTTCTTTCCAGGTCGCTCGACTGCGACCAGTCATGTAGACTTTGTATCTTACCTTCACGTGGCTTTTGAATTGGATAATCAAGTTGATGTGATATACACAGACTTTTCAAAAGCGTTCGACTCTATAGACCACAATGCACTTCTTTATATCCTTGACAGGCTTGGTGTTGGTGAGCCCCTCTTATCATGGTTTAGTTTCTACCTTAGTGAGCGTCGACAATTTGTCAGCCTCTTCGGAAAGTCATCTGATCTCTTCCGAGCTTCATCCGGAGTTCCACAAGGTAGCCATTTAGGTCCTCTATTATTTAATATTTTCATCAACATTATGTGCTCAGCGGTTTCCCCTTGTTGTCTCCTACTGTTTGCCGATGATTCTAAAATTTTTCACATGATAACCTCAAATAATAATTGCCTCACTCTCCAAAACACCCTTGATAAATTTACTAATTGGTGTAGTACATTCAATTTATCTCTAAACATCTCTAAATGTAAAGTTATGACTTTTTATCACTCTAAGTCAATGATATCTTTTGACTATAGACTAGGAGGTATATCTATTCAACGTGTTATACAGGTCCATGATTTAGGCACTTTATTTGTACCCTCCCTTAATTTTAGCCCTCATATTGATTACATGACCAGTAAAGCTTTTCGGGTTTTGGGATTTATAAGACGTCACTCAATCCATTTCAGTTCCGCCACTTGCCTTCTGGGTCTCTATAAGGCATTAGTCCGCTTGGTTATCGAATATGGGTCTGTTGTTTGGTCACCATATACCACCGTTGACATTTGTCGGATTGATCGTGTTCAAAATAGTTTTATGCGTTTCGCCGGTTATTGTCTCAACATCTCACATCCACCACACGATTATGGGCCAATAAGTCAAGTTCTGAGACTTGATGCCCTTTCAGTTAGGCGTGATAATTTTGGTATCACTTTTATTCAGCGTCTGATTGAAGGTCGAGTTGATGCCCCAAGGCTTCTTGGAGAACTTAGTTTTCGTATTCCTAGTAACACTAGGCTTCAGTCTAATTTTTATCTATCCGCCAATAAATCTAACTTCTCCAGGAATGCCCCACTTTTAAGAATGATGCATAATGCAAATAATTATAT
>JAIPRL010013074.1:0-11073 GCA_025469235.1 Pemphigus obesinymphae
ATGAAAAAGACGATGATTTAAAGATGAAAATTTAAAAAGCATGAAAAACCGAAAAAGTAAAAACAATTATTAACAAAATGTTGGTTATATCCCAGAACATATTCACATTATATAGGCGGGAATATAATTGAAAATTACTTGTTATCTGTATATGATAAGAATAATTATCAGTAGAGTTAAAAGAACCTAGCGATTTCTTTTGGGTAACAAGAGTTAACTCCAGTGAACAACACTAGAAGGAGTGCTCCGATCTTTACAAACTTACCCGGTTGCCCCCGTAGCGAATTGCATTTAGTCGGTACTTTTAAGTGGTCAATTTATGTTTTTCTTAATAGTCTTTTAATAACACGTAAGGAAAAACTACCAAAAAACGGGCAATAACCCATCAAATCCAGATTTTTCATTTTATCGCAATTTCAAAAATAATGAAATTTATGACCCATTTCTTTTAAGTCTATTAAACTTTAAAGTATCTAACCATAACACCCGAAATAATCATTTATTTCATATTCCACAGTTCTCACAAAGTTACATGATAAATCACCCAATCGATATTTTAATGTCTCATGCTAATAATCTTAATGATCATAATCTATTTAAATAAATTATTATATGTCTTTCTTTATATTAAATTTGTAGTTCATTGTTAATAGTATTTCATATTATTAATATTATTTTATCTCACTTTTATTCTATTTGTTTTCATTTATTGTATATAACCTATTAACTATTTTTTTTCACCATTGTTATTGTTATCACTGTATTTTAAATTGAACAATTGTCCGTAAAATAAATAAATAAATATTGTATTATCATCTAATTAAAATACAAGACTTAAATGCATTAAAAATTTTAATTAAGCCAATAATTAACAAGTTATTTTGTATAAATATATATATATATTTTCATGTTTTTGTCTTTCTAAACTTAACGGAGAAGTATGGCTATAATCGAAAAAAGTATAAAAAGCATTTTTTGACTATGAGAAACACTCAGAATCGTACACACGAGCCACAATTGTCCGCATTAGCGATGGGAACAATAACCTCACAGTTACGGCTACCTATATATTTTCCACCACTAAATTTATTGACTTTTTCCGAATGTTAGCAGACTGGTTCATTGTCAGTGGAGACTGTAAAACCAAGCACTTTCAACAGAAATCAAGACTAATTACCAAGAAGAGACGTGAAATGCAACTAGAATCATTAAACATCGATTCGCACTATACGGAACGTCAACGTCACGTCAAAGACCAGCAACGTTAGATACGTATATACTTAGATTTGACTACTATCAGCCTGATTGTTGCTTTTGTGCGGTTAAAAATTTTGGTTTTGTTATTTTTTAACGTTTTCGAGTTGTACCAGATCTACCGATTATGAATAATTTAATGAAATTTAATAAAATTGAAAAATTATTTACATATTAAATAAAGGTACCTATTATAATTGCAGTATCTATATGAATATGATACAACTACACAACTATTCTGGTATTTAGCCAAAATATATTCCGTTTACATATTTATACGTAATCCTTGCGGTTGAACGATTATGTAAACATTATCGTACAAAATATATTTAAAAATATTGGACGGACGGAGATAATCAGTGACGTGATGTTGACGTTCGTATAGTTCGAATAGATCTTAATGCTGAAATAATTTTTACCAGGAAACCAACTTACTTATTAACCGATCTCAATTAAATCCCTTATGTATTTAGCTTGTTTATAATTAAAGGTATGCCTTATAATTAAGTCGCAGCTGAAGAAAAAAAATAATGAAGGACATTTTTGATAAAAAAAAAAAAAAAAAAATAACTGACTGGAATATTTTTTAGAGTACTCTCTAAGAATGTATCACTTTTTTAGTGAGGTTTTCCATCAACAGCAATTGACGGGACAGTACAAAAATTGATTAAAGAAGTTGTTTTAGTGGGGAAAATGGTAATCTCTGTAGCTTCCAAAAGCGATAATCACGTGATCACCAATAGCACACACATCCAGTGATATAACTGAATGAATATAATCCATAAGAAGATCAAGAAGTGAAAAATGAAACATTTAAACCGTATCTGGGTAATTTATCTGCAATGGATGATACTGATTATTCACTGTAGAAGGACACAAAGCTTATTTAATTACCTCGTGTTTATGTATTACCTATTAAAAAAGAAGATCAGAATTTAGTACGCAGTGAACAAAATCAATTTGAAGTATATGCTGGACACCTTCAACGATATCTCTTTCAAACTTAATATGATATAATGTCAACACTCAATGGAATAAGTGAAAAAAATCCGGTACTTCTCAACTCTGGAAGTTACATATAAAATTGACACCAAAATCAACTCATCAGAGGCATCTGATTTCGAAGAGATCACCCCACGGATATTTAAAAGTCTACCAAAGAAGGATTTTATTCTTCTCACGCATATTTTCAACGGAATTATATGAACTTAATGTGTTTTAGAATAATGTAAAAAACCCCACCTTATCATGCAATTAAAACCAGGTAAGCCACCAGAAGGATTTCACAGCATACCGGTTTAACAAGAATGGCGTCATATAACAGGATCTGCGCTTATATCATCCATGTAGAAAAACATTTAAAAGTTTTTCAACAAACATACGAATAAACTAGACATGCATACCAATAAAGCTGCTAAACAATTTCTTGTTAGTTCTCAAGAATTTATAAAGACTATTGATCGTTGAATAAAGATGCAATAGGGCCATTCATATAAAAAAAAAACTAGAATGAACATTTATTTTAATAAATATATATAATAATAACACCATTTATTTCCTTTAATTTTTTTTTTTGATGGCAGCACTGATAAAACAATTAATTCATTCTCAGATAACTTAAGGAACATATTATGGAAACTCCGTATATTTTCTGAAAAAATGTATTAAGAGATTTAAGAAAACGTTTAGACTGGCATTAGATTACTATAGTAAGAGTGAAATATAATATTAATGCGTTGTTTTACGCCATTAATTTGAATCCGTTTGGTTTTTCGTCGGGATGATCGATAGTCGGCTTGGTAGCTGCTGGACATTTAATAAGCTGTGGACCAAATTGCAACAGGTGTGGTTATTGTAATAGACAGAATCGGATTTATCAACGCCTATATTATATGTATATTATGTACCCTCTCTAATAACTAAATTATCACATTGATCCTTAATCCGTAACGCTATAAAATCTATATATTTTATATAAAATTGTATTAAACCGACTCGATCATTTGACATCAAAATGATATTAAAATGTACACGAATAAGTATACAGCACAGACTCCATTGAAAAGTAAATCAAAATCATAACTTATTTAAATAGTCCGTTTGGAGTAGTGTAATAAGGAAAAGTACTGTTAAACGAGGGTAAATTATTATATAATATTTACAATATCATCTAAATAATATCCGTGAAAAAACTAACTGCATTTGATTTATTAAGTTTTAATGAAAGAGTTGTAATTGAATATTGAATCCGCCGACTACAAGAAAACATGATTTTCAAACGTATCATTATTATGCATACTGAGGTATAATATTTTTTGTCTATAATTCTATGGATTGAAAACGACATACATACACAACACTTGTACAATTTCAACGATATTTTAGATTTAAGCGATTGAAATTGACTAATATTATTATGTCGTTTAAATTGCATTATATTTGTTGGCAACTATAGAGTGCAATTTATAAGTTATTGTAATTGAACAAAATGTATATCTACTAAAATTGAATATTTATTCGGATAATGGATGTATACTAAAATAATATAATAAGCTAACATTAAAAAATGTTCGAATTTTAACTGTTATATTTATGTAGGTGTATCACAGCGAGCTTTAATTAGAACCGTTTTTTATCAAAAGGACTGATTTATCGTTGTTTCCAAATTCAATATATCCACCAACAGTAACCTCTGACCAATCTATCTATATAGTTCTATATATTGGCTATAATCGACAAACGAATAATATGTATCTCCCTGGTAACTAAATCAACAATCGTAACTATGTATTATGTATTTACAGAAGACAGACATGACGCAGATATAAGGTGCCTAAAAAAATGTTTAATTAAACGTAGGTATATTTAAAAACCTTAAATATAATTTATTTATGTGTATATAAAATGTAGTGTATTTTATATTCTATGTCTGCTGGGACTAGAGCCGTTCTTCGACACTTAGAAAATACATCAGAATAATAAAATTTAGCCGGCAATTAGTTAGTAAGTTGATATGATATGTGGCGTTTAATTTGAAAATTTTAAGTTGTATTGCATATTTAATTTTGGGAGCAGTAAAACATTGGTAATTAATATCAGTCGGCATTCGGTCAGTAAGCTTTATTTTTGTCGTCAAATTACAGAAAAAGTGGATGACATTTTTTTTCAGGTACCTACGCTAATTTTATATTTCACTACGGAATCATAGAATATGCATTAACAAATTCAATTTATTAATAATAAAAAATAACTATTTGTTATATATACAACTGATAATAAACAATATACTATAATACTTTTACGAGCCAATTTTTTTCATCATATAAACCTGGAGAACGAATCTAGAACGCTATTGGCAAGAGAATACTGATTATTAGATTATTAGCGGTGCGTTTTTTATTTATTTTTTTAATGCAACTCTGATATTTGAAAGAAATTGTTTATAAAATAATATTTTTATGTCCTTTATCCAATTTGTGAGAATTCTCAGAAAGCAAGGGAAATAAATAAGTATTTTAACAATCTGCGTTCATGCTGGAAAATTCAACTGAAATTTTCCCAAGGTTCCTATAAATAAACGACAAGATATTTATAGATCTATCAGATTTTATTTTGTACTTAAATGTAATATTAGAAGACCAATAATCCCATAGACTTTTATACAGGTGCTGTTTTGCAATTTTCTATCTATAAGATCAATTTACTTAATCGTAATTACAATTTTTTTTTTTTCGAAACCAATTCTGTAATTAAGAAAAATAACGGTACGAACGATGCTTTATACACCTAATCTAGTTGACGGCACTGTAATATAATTCAGTGTGCTTAACGCAGATTCAGTGTAAGCGTTTAATATGGAATTAATTGGAGAAAATCCTTCTGACACAAGCGAGATGATTAAATTAATTAAAAGCCTAGCTAAAAAATCCTCTTGGCATATAAACATACAAAATAGAATAAAAAGTTGAAGTATTACTACGAAAATATTGTATATATATATTGGAGAAAAACCGTCAAACTGTCGAAATCAGTGGAAAATATTGAAAATCAACAAGTGTATATACTTTGATGATTTGGTGTAATATTCTTATTTCACTACGCATTTTTATCTTCTCAGACAGCTAAATAACAAAAAAATAAAATAAAATGTTTTTGTAACATTTCCAGAAAGTCAAATAATATTTTATTGGATTTTAAAGATGTGTTGGTTCGGAAAATGAATGTAAAAAATATTTACAATATGTATATTATTTCAAACACGTTTTATTATTAAATATTATATTTTTTTTTATAAAAAAATGTATCAAAAATAAACATAATATAAATATATAATTTTTCAGAAATATTTTTACACCTTAACTGCTCAAATAAATTTATATAATTAACAATTAACTATTGCGTATTGAGATAAAAAAAATAAAAATAAAAAAAATACTTGTTTTATTTCGAGTCTATATTTTGGAGATATTTAATATAATTAAATGAATGGTTCCCGAAACTATCTGATATAAATAAATATTTATAATTACCATTTACACACCGTTCAATTTCACTGTCATAACAATAATTAAAAACATTTACATTTAATTTAAATTCTAAAATAGAGATTATTTAAAATATATATAAAGAACACAATATTTAGGTTTGGAAAACCTGAAAAATCTCACATTAAATTTCACATAAAAATTCTTTCTTCTTCTTCTTCTTCTTCTTCTTCTTTTTCTTCCTCTTGTGGCTTTTATAACTCACTTAGAGTTTTTGCCGCCAATGCAACATTGCGCCACCCATCCCTGTCATACAGCAGTTCTCTCCACGTTTCAATTCCATTTCTTTTAGGTCTTCGACTGAATCGATCCATTTTTTTTTAGATCTGCCCCGAAGTCTCTTTCCATGTGGTTTCCATTCCATTACTGATTTGACTATATTATTCTCCCCCGTTCTCATAATGACGTGTCCAAGGCCCTATAGTCTTTGTCCTTTAATCCAGCTGGTCACACCAACCATATCGTACAGTTCTCTATTGTATTTTCTTTCCAGATATCCGTTGCTCCACCGTAGATGGGACCATATAGTCTTCTCAAGATCTTGTTTTCAAAAGTTCTCAACATTCTTTCAGTTTGATTGTTCATTGTCCATGCTTCGCAACCGTATGTTAATGTTGGTCTTATTATCGCAACGTATAGTCTTACTTTGGTCTTTCTTGAGAGGGTTTTAGACCTGAAGAGTTTGGTCAGCTCGAAAAACGCTTTTTCTGCTTTACTTATCCGAATACCTATTTCCTTAGCCCACTCATTTTTCGTACTTAGAGTTACACCTAAGTACTTAAAGTCTTCTACTTTCTCGTACAATAACTGTTGTGTATCTCCGGGGTCTTGGTCATTTTGAAGTAGTTTATCATTGTTGATTTCAAGACGTATTCGTTTTGTCTCATTAGCTAAGAGTATGGTTGTGTTCAATGCCTTTTCGCAGAAATTATCTATAATATCTAAGTCATCCGCAAACCCCAAAAATCTTCATTCTGTTTTGGTTTATTTGAATACCGAAATCATTGGCTTGAAATTTTCTTACCACTTTCTCCAAATCTAGGTTGGAAAGTACTAGGGATAGCGAGTTTCCATGTTTCAACCCCGTACCTACAGAGAAAGTTGACGATAACTCGTTATCCACTTTCACATTGTATTTCAAAAAAAAACTTCACCATACATTTTTTTGATTAAAAATACATATTAAAAAAAAAATTGCATTTTTTTGTAAAGCACCTATGATGAATTAAATGACTCAAAGTTGACATTTGTTATTTGCAGTCCAAAAATTTTTAAAAATGTTCAAAATTCTTTTAGTCTGTATAATATATGTACATACGTTTTTGCTACAAATTTCAAGTTTATAGATTTATTATTTTCCGAAATTCGAACACATTTCTTACCAATATAATACACATTATCAAAAAAAAATGAAATAGCTATTGAAAATTATTGTATCGACCGATTTTTCGTATGTAGCTAGAATGTTATAGTTGTAACACTGTATTAAATTTTCAGGTCTTAAAACCTAAAATTAAGATTATTATGAATTAAATGATTTGAAACTGAAAATTGCTAAAAATAATATACAACGTAGAAAAAAATATTCTATACATTTTTTGCTTTCATTATGTTCTAATATACGTATATGGTGAAAATTTTAAGTTTATAGATCCATTATTTCCCCAAAAATCAAAAAAATTTTCTACCGAAACGTCGAAAAAATTAAACAGGTATTCAAAAAAAAAAAAAAATTATAGGGCTATTAAAAAATATTGTACTTATTGTATGAAATTTTAACAATTTTTGTATGTAACTAGAATGGAATATTTCTAACACTATATAAAATGTTCAGGTTTTTAAATTTAGCCTATTATGAATTAAATTTCTCAAATTTGCATATTGCTATAAATAGCCTAAGAATAAGTAAAATTTTTCGAAAATTGTTTGTATTAATATTTTACGTATATACGTTTGTGGTGAAAATATTATGCCTCTAGCATTAATATTTTCAAAGTTATAAAGAATTTTTCCACAATTGTGTTTTCCGATTTTATACTTAAATACTAGTATCATCCGAATCCTATAGCATTGATCGTACAAATTTATACAAATGGCGTATTAAAACATGCATACCAAAAATTCTTTAATTTTAGAGTGGAGTGAGCAAAGGTCACGTACGTATTAAATCCGGATTGTAATATATATAATCTAGAAACACTACTTTTATATAAAACAGTATATATTATACTCGTAAACAATCGAATTGTTGTTAGTTATTGTGAAAAAATTCGAAAAACTGTATATAGTTGAAATAAAAAAAATACTTGAGTATAACCAGTGTTTTGTTTTTTATTCAAACTATTAAAATATATATTATTCGTTCGATAAAGATACGCAGAATATTTTAATGTCATTTGATATAAAACATTTTTTTCTCAGTTTCCGGCTATATCATTCTATATATATATATATATATATATAAAATACACCGGTGCAGGATTAGAACGCGTCTTAAAAACTAAAAACCCGCGTATTGCCATTTTCTACGGGGAAGTTATGAAGGACTCGATCAGATATAGATCCCGGATACAATGATTTGGACGGGAAATAAAATATAGTCGATTAAAACGAGCTACCCATATATTCGTTATGTATGAACGAAACGATTTGCTGGATTCATAAATATACGTTTTACGATTTTTCGATGTAAAAATTGGATACTTACTTAAAACGACGAAAGAATAAAAAACATCCGGTACACAGTGTACACTGAACCCAATATATCTGTGATTTTAATAAAAACATAGATTAATTTAATAATATGGTTGTAAATATACGTCCAATAAAACGTTTGTTGATTTAGAAATAAAATATTTGTTAATTTAACAGTAAAATAACAAAACGTATTATTGATTGAACAATATCTTTTATCAATGTCTTAGGTAAAATTGTCTAATCGAATACAAATCTATGTGAATTAAAAAATATTTTGTTAATTCAATTATAATAATATTTTGTGTTTCTTTCTATTTTCGTCTCGGTAGAACAAACGCTCGTTTGTCGATGAAAATAGTCAATTTAAACAGAACATTTTTTCAATTTAATAACATATATTATTATAATTATAAAATCTGTATTAATTTTACGAATTATTTTTTTGTTAAATTATAACTTATATATTTAGTGAAATTTACAAAACGAATTTGTTATCGTAAACACTTTTTTTTTATTAATTAAACAAAAAGTGTATACATTGAAATAATGAAAATCGTATTATTTCGACAAACGTTCGTTCGTTAATATTTTTTTATTGCGCATATTGTTAATTCTACCAATGGCGTTTATGGTTCAGTGTATATATATATATATATATATATACTTAGAATTTAAAGCAGTACTGTACGTAGATGTTGGAGTATAATAACGACAATATAGTAAGTATATGGAAAATCGTAACGAAAATTCCGCGTTTCGCCACACCCACCCCTCCCCTCACAAATATTTTCAGTAAAAAAAAAAAAAAAAAAAACGTCAAAATATTCGCCGTCTCCTTGGGATTTTATTTTCATCTCGTACCGATACGCGCGTAAATATAATCGTACGTTTCGCTGGGATTAGAAATTACCGTTTAATCGTGATTTACGACCCCGCAGTGCCAGCCCGGGCCCGATAAAGTTTTTTATCGTACTTATATAATCTATATGTATATATATATATATATATATATATATATATGTATATATATATATATGTATATATATATATATGTATATATATATATATACCTATGTTATATTCTTTATTTACTCGGGTGTGTTTCCCTCCCCCCCCCTCCGTCCAATTCCCCGCGGCTGATTCATGGAGCTGACGCGCGACCAAAGTAACCGGGAGAAAACACGCTGAACGGGGACCGGCAGTAGTCATAATCCACCAGTTCGGGGGCGGAGGCAACTATACTTGGACTGTGCGCCGCCGCCTGCAGCGGGCCGTTGAAGTCCGCTCACCCCCGTTTCATAGCTGGCTGGTCCTTATCGTACGATTTTCATAAACCACATTATTCCCGGTCGACATCCAACGCACCTGATAAATACAGCAGTCCCGTGTCGCGATAAGTATCAATTAAAAATACAAATAAAAAGTAAACTCAAACGTCATAGAAATTATAGACCTTTTTCGTCATATTCAACTGTATGGTCGTAATAATTAATTGCATACGACTTACGATTGTCGAAAGTTCGAGGATTAAAATTAAACACGAACTTTTTCCTCCGTTGCCATATTTTTAATGTTTACTTACTGAAAAGTTTGCGAGAAAAAAAAAAACGCAGTTCTTAAAGTTTTAAGTGGGTAAAACTTGAAGTGATTCTAGTCATATGTAAATATTTTCACAACTAAACACTACGCGCACGAAAGAAAATATAGATATATTATTACCATTGTTTGCGTACCAATCTCGTGGTTTATATATATTTTATATTTAAGAGAATTAGGCCACGCGAGCGTAAATCGCCGGCCTGGGAATCAGGGAAAATAAAGGCAATGGTCGACGTATATTATAGTAAATTAATTATCGTAATATTTCCATAAAAATTTTACAATAAGTATTCTTATAAACTAGTGTTAGTAATCTTTAAAAAACTGGATATCTTAAAATATATAAACACTAACCAGATAATATTATGCGTATACAAATTTCATTTCCTCACGAAACCGTGATCAATGCCGTGTTGCAAGCGCAGATGTATATAGGTAGTGCCTGGAACGTTGGAAGTCTGGACCCTATAGGTTACCGCTGTAGTGCAGGAGATCAACTGAGTTTTTGAAGACTATAGTAATCATGCTGATTGTAACTAACAATAACACACCGTGCGTGTCAGACGAAACCGTTCTGAATGATACCACATTACCACGACATATTTTTTTAACAGTGTGGAAACGAAACCAACCGTTAATCCACTCGTACGTCGCACAAAGGGTACAAATACACTTGTTACCCGAGTCGTATAAAATAAAATGTGACGAATTAATATATAATATTATTATGTTCTCACGATTATGGTTGTAACGCGACTGACTTAGGCGGGGTAAAAATGCCGAGCAGTCGAAACCTCGCAAGTTCGGAGATAATTTATTTATATATATTAAAATTAATAATTAGGTATATATCAGGGGGGTGTAACTCCATAGGACAGATCTGATACAACGTTTAAGACAAGCGGCATACCAATGTAACAAGAATTCCCAATATTCTTTAAATATGGCTACACTGATATTTCAACTGTCAATTTGTAAT
>JAIPRL010013075.1:0-11071 GCA_025469235.1 Pemphigus obesinymphae
ATTATTTTTTTAATCAGGTATACTAGAATAGATATCCTAGAGGTATATTAAAATATCTTAACCAAATAATACTACTTTGGCCTTTTAATTTTGATCTTGCCCCTGGTGGGATTTCATCCTGCGGGCGTACTTGGGTAGGTACCTATACTAATACTTTTACTTTTACTTAATATTACTTTTATAGTATTTAGAATAATTTTTAAAGACATTTTAATTAAAGTATTTTCAAACTATTTGAAATACTATTCCATTAGTATTTTTACTAGAATTTCAAATATTTTTATTTAAATACTTCCGAATACAATTTCGTACAAGAAGTTTTAATTTAATAGATTTGATTCAGTCAAAATTAATTTCTAAGTATGTTTGTGTAGTGTAATTGTGTAATAATACGACAGTTTTAAAAATAAATTTAAAGCGCCATACAAATGTACACAACTATTTGTATTTAAATACATACCAAGTATTTGTGATTGTTCTTAAATACATTTTTAAAAAAGTATTTGAAGTACGTCTTAAATACATTTTATGTCAGTGTATTTATATCTCTATTTAAATACAAGTTTAAGAGTATTTTTTACAAGACTGGTTATTATTACAAATATACAAATACAATCTATTTTACGTGAACCCAATACGGAATACTTTTTGGCTGTTACCGCTAAAATGTTTCTATAACTCAGATTTACGATAACTATTTTGGTCAAATTTGTGAAAACTCTATAATATATGATTTAAATGTTTTATTTCAAGTTCTTAACCTTTAATTAAAAATGAAATATTTTAATTATAGTGCAAGACCACATATAACGGGATAATCTTGTTATGAGTTTTTATTTTTTTTTTTTTTACCTGAAAAATAATGAAGCGAAACACACACATTTTAATTTTGCCTTTATTACTGAGATTTTGACTCATTCGCACACATTTTATTTTTTTTTTTACAACTCTTTGGTTAAAATCGAAAAAATTTTACCTGGAATCTAATGGTATGCTGGAGTAATATTTTTAACGCAGTCGATAACACGTTTAGGTAAATACTTATTATATGGATACAATTATTATATTATACAATAATAATAATAATATATTTACACATTTTTAAATATTTAATGTAAATTATTATTTATTGTCATAATTAGTGGTGTAAATTTTCATGAGCATTTTAAAAAAGTTTAAAATTTTGAAAATAAGTATACTTTTATTATTAAATACTTTACTATTAAATATTTTTAGACTGGGTTGCTTAAACATCAATCTGTAATTTCACAACTGACTCTGTAGCTCATTTATTCGATAGTTTTATAGAGTGTGTAAAACATCAAAGGTGTTGCATAAAATAAATTTGTATTTTAAGTTTAACCATAAATACCAAATAACTTTTACCACATTTTATGTATATTATATGTATATTGATAGTAGGAACAGGCCGTAATAAAATTATAACTAGTGGGTAATTTCATAAGTTAACCCTTATCAATGTTTTAACCGATCTGTAAAAGTTATCGGTCGAAAATCGCGTCTGTAACTTTCAGATCAGTAACCTATAATTTGTCGAGCCGTTAACACTATATGGTGTTTAAGCAGCACCATGCTTTATTTACCGATTCATTTGTAAGTACGTTAACAGTCTGTAAACCGTTTGTAAGCTAATGTGAACGTTTATGCAACCCAGCCTCAGTTATTTAATATTAAAAGTACAGATATTTTAAACTTAAATTTTAATATTATGTTAATATTAGCTTGAACAATTTTAAAATAATTATTCCAGGAGTAAATGTATAGGTACCTACGATCGTTGATGCAAATAGTTTAGTATAAAGAGCAAATGATCTAAAACTTATATAGAAGTGCTATAATAAGTCATTAATAACTTAGTAGTGAATAAATCATAATTAGTAAAATATAACTTCACATAATTAAATATATTTATTTAAAAATATATAAAAATGAAAATTTTCAAATTTTTAACGATCATTAAAAATGTCCATGAAAAAATAATTTTTCAATTCAAAATTTCTGGTCATAACTCACAAGATGGAAAAAAAATTATTTCATCAAATAGGTGTATAATCCCGATTGAAATATAATAATTATAGGTTTCGATTGTTGAATTTTTGTTTCGAATTTGAGTTTGATGTTTTTTTAAAAATATTGAATAATGAATAGAACAAAATATAGTCATTACATTAATATTGTCAAATGAATTCTGTTTTTATATTTTATTTAGACATGCCTATACTTATATTATTGTACAGTCCGGGACCGTTAAATATTATCACTGGCACTGCGGACACCTGTAGATGCTCATGAATTTATTCCCTTATATATATGCCCTTTACAAATACATATATATATATATATATATATCTGACTCGGTCGGCCACTCTGTGGTTATGTGTGCTTAAAAACCAATAGGAGAAAGGGGTAACTAATTATAAAAATGGCGACTCCGAAGTGTGGTAATTGAGATTTCGTGTATTGCTGGGACAATAATAATTTAATAAATTGACGAATACCAAAATGCACAACGACGCGCAAATAATTTTGACACTGAGCACGAACGAGAAAATACAAAAATACAACACGTATAATAATATCGGCTCCTTATTGGATCCTCAATAAATTAAATGAAAATTAAAAATTAATAAAAATTCCGATAATGGAACAAATAATACAATAAAGGTGAAAAAATATTTTTCACTCCCTCGGCTCAATAATACAACAATAATAATGTGTACTGCAATTATAGGTACTCATCGTCACGTCTAACGTCATGTCGGTGTCAGACTGGCCAGCTGCGCATATATCTGTTCTAAATAAATAAATTACGTATACACACAAAAATATAATATGGTTCACAGGATTGCGCAGCCTTTTGTACGCTCCGAAAATATCACTGAATAATTATAAATATATATATCTTAAGAGGATACAGCGTGAACAATTTTCAAAAAAAAACTCATTATAGCATTTCTCGTTTTTGACAATTCACAATCATCTTAGAAATATGAAACGAAAAACACATTATAGATAACGACATTATCTAGCGCTTTGCGTAACTTTATTACGATTTTAAATTTTTTCAAGAGTTATAGTTAAAAAAAAAAAAAAAATCCAAAAATTTTGAGTTTTTAACAATTCATAAATCATGTTCAAATACACATATCGAAAAACGGCTCCGTAAGGCACTAGATAATTTGGTTTTTTTATCATTTGTTTCATGTTCCATGTTTCTAAGATATTTGTAAGTTTTATAAATGAGAAATGCAAAAGTAATATTTGCAAAAGAATTGTATCAATTCATAAAAAAAAAAACCCTATTAAAAATGATATAAATATTATAATAAGTATAATATTTAAACAGTGGTTAAAATTAGAGCCGTTGAATTATAGAAATAGTTACACGGTGCCACGAATATTAGATTCGGGGGCAATTCACCACTATATACAGTACAAATTATTCGGCTATTTGACCTAAATTATACATTTTTATATACCGTGTCGGCCCGACGAACGGAAGGACAATATTACGTAGGTAGGTTCGCGAGGCGAATACGTACCACGACGACCGTGTGGTGTTACACTAACTTCGGGTAGCCGTGGGATCGTCCCGAAAAAATATTTTCAGGGGGATGAAAATGTGAAAAAAATTATATAATACTTCTCTTCCAAAACATAAAATAAGTAAAAAAAAAAGTTTTCCCCATTTTTCCGACTAAAATCCTAAAATCCTAATAATTTATTGTTTGCCGACTTAAAATTCCGAAAAATACTCCGTTCCTGCATTTTCTGACAAAATTCCAAAATACCAAAAAGAAAAAAGAAAAAAACGCTATAGAACCGACTGAACTGAATTTTGCCGACCACTTTTCTTAGTTGGGATGGTGAGACAACCTCCGCCCCCCCCCCACCACCGGACGGACCTTTGGGTAGGTATATATTCTGCAAGTTTAATCAATGACGATTATTCACAAACGATAATGTGTGCCGGGTGTGTGGCCGACCGGTGACCGTGAAAATAAATAATCATATTTCAATATTAATATAATCTCTAGATAAAGAATTATTACAACCCAGTGATATTCAGGCCTCGACATATTTTATAATCAGGGGCGTCATTTCAGTTTTTTTTTATTTCTCGGGTGTGTACGTGTGCATTTAGGCAGTCCATTTTTTACATTCTAATGCTACCTATAAAAAACGTAAATAATAAGCGAAGAAAAAAAAAATTTCATCGACTTTTTTTCCAACTATAATTATTATTATATTACTATAAGAAAATTGGTCGGCGCAATTATATCTTATGACGGCGCATTAGAGCACTGGCAGGTCACTTTTAAATTAGCGTCGGTGCCGTTGCACATGCTTCCTCCCCTCCCCCCCTCCAAAAAAAAAAAAATGATGCACAAATATTTTATGCAGAAAATAATATTCCTATATATGTATGTATCATCTATGATCCGAAAATAATACAAGTATAGTGTATTTTTTAAAATACTTATAAAAATATAATAATAATATAACGAAAAAAATATACATGTGTACATTTTACACGTCGGTTATAGTGGATATGTTCAATTTTAAAGCAATGATAAATCGTTGAATTCAATACATCGACTTCGAGCGAAGCTTCAATGAAATGATATTTCTTTTTCGTTTTTAATTTAACCATAATACAATTATTGTATTTGTTATTTTGTTATTTATTCTACAAATATAAAATATTTCCGTTATAAAAGATAATTTTTCACTGCGCATAAGGAAATCGCTGGAATAAAAATCGAAAAATTACATCTTCAGAGTAGGTACCAAATCTATGGAACGGATTTTCCAAAAAAAAAAAAAAAACGCTCATTACTCCGAAATATCATTGTAAATTTTCTCGCTCTGTTCAAAATCTCAAAAATACGTTTGAGATGAGTAGATAATGTGATTCGTATTTAATTGGTTGATTTTTTTTTTTTTTTTAATGATCACAATATACGTTATTGCAAAAAAAAAAAAATTGAAAAATTCACGACCGCGTCTATCTAACAGAATATATTAAAGGATCTGGTTTACACCGTCCTTCTGCAGCTGAGCTGTAATGAAACACGTAAAGTGGACGAACCGCTTATGTGTCTATAACGTTATGAATTAAACGAAAAATATTTACGCCAAATACGGATTTACAATATATTCTGGTTGAAAGAATTTTTATTTATTTTTTTTGTTAACAATTTCTGTCCTGATATTTCATTTACTATAAAGCAACTATATATATATTAATAATATTATTATGGTAACATCATGTCCATATTATAAAATCACTTGAATAATGTATTGTAATATTATACCAAATGGAACCGGTCTCGTAAAAAAAAAATACTCTAAAAAAAAAAAAAATTACATAAATATTGAAATAAGTGTGCAATTAGTATAGTATAGGTAATACCTACTATAAGTATACCTGCAGCCATACGCACACGCGTATTTATATTATATCTGTTGAAAATGCGTTTTAAATACACGTGAGAAAAAAATGCAAATATATAATATGCTCGGCGGCATATTATATGTTTACACGAATACAAAACAACATTTAAATACGTATACATTTTTCACACATTCTTTACCATAATAGAAAAAAAAAAAAAAAAGATATACGTATATAATATACGATATCGTTGTAAAGCGAGTAGGTATATTTATCCACAAGAAAATCACCGGGATAATTTATTTACTGCGCCTATGACCGGTCGGGCCGGCGGAGAATGTGACCGGACGAAAATCTTATTATATCAACGTAATATTATTATTAAACGTACGATAGGATAAGTAGTGAACTCTATTATTATTATTATCATTATTATTCGCCGACTGTTGCCCGCCCTCGATAAGGAATATCTCGCGGCACGAGAACTTCGTACGGTCATTCGTCTTTGAAATATAATATATATATATATATATATATATGTATATGTATTGATAACAACCGTATCATTTCGAGTTCGGTACATATTTTACGATATTATATACGCGCTAAATACGCAGGTATACCGACAAACGGTTTATCAACTGCAGTAATGTTTTCATGGTCTAATATTGTTGATCGTTTGGCTCGAATACAACAGAGTACACG
Source organism: Pemphigus obesinymphae (assembly GCA_025469235.1). Classification (NCBI taxonomy): domain Eukaryota; kingdom Metazoa; phylum Arthropoda; class Insecta; order Hemiptera; family Aphididae; genus Pemphigus; species Pemphigus obesinymphae. Next base: position 6,125 of record JAIPRL010013075.1, read on the forward strand.
AGTAGATACTACCTAACGATATCCCGAAATCATATATCCGAACATAATGAACGCGTAGCGTATAAGTTGGAACGGCATATACCAATTTTGAAAAATCGAGCATATTATTTATCTAGCGGTCCGGGGCGGCGAACACGCAGGAAATAAATTTCCCTCCACGACCTTTATTTTTTATTTTTTATTTATTTTTTTTTTAATAATATATTCGAACATACTTTTCTCAATACAAAAAATACTATATACCAACATCACCCGTGTCTACTTCGACATCTAAACGTACATTTTTTCTTTTTTTTTTTTTTTTGAAACCAGCCAGATAGTTATCTCGGAACCATGTCAGCTATAATTCCATATTTTTCACAATCACTACGCATGTTCCCCAGACATGGAATAAACGATAACAATACCATGGATGAAAGAGTCAGTCTTGGTATTGTCTTAATAATATTATATGTACAAAGGTGAAACACGAAATGGTAATAAGAGTGTTTTATTAATAGACATTTTAATTCATAACAATATTACAATAATTTTTAATTAAACCGAAAATAGTTTTTCCGTGAATTTTGTCGTTTATTCCATGTCTGGGGAACATTTTCTGCGCCGTATTATCTACCTGACATACCTATTTACTTATACCATGCTCAAAACCACAATGAAGGAGGTTAGATTAGTACCTACAATAAAATTAATAATAACTATTAGTTATTTGATTTTAGTTTTAGAGCAGATTTAATGGACCGTCAATGTTATCTATCTATAGAACACAACAAATTAAGGTTGACGATATAATTGATGAATTTGCTAAGAAAAACAGGAAATCGCTATATAGTATTTATAGCAATTGTAAATTACAAATATATATAAATTGAAAATTTTACTTTTTTTTTTTTTTATAAATTTTTCACAGTTTTTAGTCTACGCATTATTTAATATCTCAACCCCTTCACAAAGTCTTAAGACGCTTCTGTATAGATAGTATCAAACTATATATTATTGTGAATTTTATTGATAGATTTTAAACAAAGATTATATAATCAATAATTTTATAAATTAATAGAGACAGACAAAATCATTTTTTAAGTTAAAAAATATAAAATACCTAATATTATCTATTTAAGTATGTCGGTATAATTTATGTACCAAAATGTAATATTCATATACATTTTGGTACATAAATTCATGAAGGTTCTTATTATAAACTATAATGTATTAAATTATGTAAGTATTCATATTATTTATTATAAATTAAGCAACACAATCAATTGAAATTCATAGTATACATATAATTATAGTATATATTATATTATATAGGTAATAGACATTTGGTTATGATTGAAGTTATCTTTGGGTACATGTCATATTTTTTTTTTTTTTATTTAAAAAGTATATTTAATTGACTTTTAGGTGATTTTAAAACCAATTTTCCCTATTCCATAATTTCACAATAATAATAATGAATTCCCACTTAAAAAATTTAATTTAATTTTAAATATACATACCTATTATATATAGACGTCAATATAATTTATAATTTACCTACAAATTAAAGGTAACTCCACGAAATAAAATAGTAGCTATATTTTAAGTCACGTCGTCAATTTTCTTATTTTTCTTGAATGTCGGAGTGGGTTTTAACCCGAACTCCCCCATCTTCCATGCATTCGCCCATGTCTGGCAGACAAATAAAATAAAAAAAATATTGAATGGCAAAATTATTGGAACAGTAAAAGTTAGAACAAATCTAAATTTTAAAAATGTTATAGATAAGACTTATGACGAGAATTTAAATTTTTGAAAATAGTAAGGTTAATAGGTAAAATCTAGAACAGCATAAATTGGTATAAATTTAAATTTGAAAAACCTAATGAGTAAAACTTTGAACAGCAAACTCCGAAACGACAAAACACGAATAGGCACAAATTTAAATAAATGTAAATTTAAAAATTTAATACGCAAACTTGGAATGGTAAAACCGGGAACAGCATGAGTTGGATCAAATTTTAATTTTAATAAATAGCATAAATAAAAACATAAAAAAAAAAAAAAAAATGATTTCCAGATACAAGTATTTTCCGTGTACAAACCAATTTTAACTTGAAAAGGATGAAAATAATAGAAAAACATATATAATAAAAGAACTTCAAAAAGAAATATATTTTCAAACAAATAAATTAAATAAAAATTACACGATTGTAGCACGGAGGCTCTTGGTGTAATTTGTTTTCATTTAATCTATATAATGTTAGAAACTATATACTCATAAAGTTTTTACGTTTTGGGTATTTAAAGTTGAAGTTGATTAGTTTTGATATCTCGTAAGTTACAATTTCCTTTTATTATTACTGTTTTAAACTTTAAACGCAATTTTCTGAAAATAACATTTTTCAAAATGGCGTGCAATGATTGGGAGAAAAATATTTAACTAATTGACTTAATGTTAACATTTTCTATTAAATTATCTCAAGCTCTTCTAGATGAACTAATGAAAAATGTTAAATATTCTAAGTAGGTATAATTAGTTATGACGTTGTTGTGTCAAAAAAGTGATAAATCTAAAAATTGTTGTGTTTTTATACAAATATTTTCTATTCCGTAGTTCGTCTAATTAAATATAGGTACTAAAAAATACTTGAAAATTAATTTTTTAATTCATTTCCATCAGGAATTACGCCCTACAGGTTGCACGCTCATAAAACTGGTTCGAATTTCAGAAAGATTGGTTTTATATTTTTATTAAAAAATATATTTTATAGTTTATGTAATTTTAAGCTGTTTATACTAGGCCAAAACACACCTAAAAAACCAAAATAATTACAACAGTACCTAACAGTATCAGTACCTACTGAAAATAAACGAATATTTTGTTTGGCGTAAGTATATGACGAAAGTTAGAGTAAGAAAAACTCAAAATGAATTAAATTTAAAATAAATCAAGATTTTGAATACATATTTTGTATGTCCAAAACAAAATAAGAACCCGTTATAATAAAAATATTATTATATATGTCGTTTCGTAACGTTCTAATTTCAAGCATTTTTCCTTAGTTTATAGTAGTCAGCTTGATAACATTAAAATGATGTTGAAATCACTATCAATTATGAAAAATTATCTATACCCAAAACCACTTAACAAATTGATTTTTAACAACTCGTAGAATATTGAAAAATGGACATGTAAATTAATATTGGCTAGGCTGGGCGATAGATAATATTGTTTTTATCAATTATTTTTATATTTTAAATTTGACAAAAATGAAAAATGTAAAAGTAGTGTTTTTGTTTTCAACAAATTGTACCTGCCTATACTTACTACACCTACATAAAAAATGAAAACATTAAAAATTATAGGAACATATAAAATCACATGCCTATTATTTATATTTAAAATGTACCTACTTAAACGTTTTTTAATTGTAAAATTTCTCTACATTTTACTCTTAAGTCATTTTATACATTAAAGCTGAATACAGAACATATTTCTAACAGCTTGTTAAAAATATATTTAATTTAACAGGAGAATAATTTCTAGTTCCTTGTACCACATGCTCCCCTAAACTCCCCTTAAAAATTTATAAATAATGAACTTTTGATTTAATATTCCATATTCTTATGCATAACTGTCATAAATCAGATGAATTATAATCAGAATTGGTACAAAAACATCCAACTCAAAAACACCGACGTGCACGCATTTTTAGGGTAAATAACTACCCAGAAATTTAAAATATAAACATGGTTCTAAAATTATAGATTTTTATCTCATAATTTTGTACATGGTAAAATAGTACATTTAAGTCATAAATAAAAAACCTATTTTAAATAAAAAAGTTATGGTCTTTTTATTTTATGTTAAAATTTAAATAAGTATTATCTAAAGATTTATACACCCTAAAAAGCCAAGAAATATGCTCTTACGACTTACAAATATGTAAATATACGTTGAAAATGGAAAAATATGTTTAATAATATGCCTTTGAAAATATTGATATAGGTATGTACATGGGTTAAAGTGGGGGGTTGCAGGGGGACTCAGTCCCCTTATCTCTGACAGTGATTGAAAAGCATCTCCTTTAACAAATTTTCAGTAAAGTACACAGGAACGCTTGGATTACAATCATATTAATCAATATAATTCAGAATTATACAGAAATTAAATCTTGTAGGTTTTACTTTTTTTATCAAATATTATTTTAGTTTTATAAAATGTATTTAATAAAAATCGCAGACTTAGATAAATATCTTAAACCGATCCCACACGACTGGTGTGTAAACTTACTTATTTTATATTATAATACATATATTACATAGGTATGGATACTAATATAATAATAATATTATATATATGTATATTGTATATATATATCAATGTATATTTTTATGTATTTAAAATTTTTATGAATTTCTGTTATTTAATGTTAAAAAAACATATACTAATGAAAATACAATTTATGTTTCTATTAGTGAATAGCACTACAATTTTATGAAATAATTAATATATATATATATATATATACTATTTTTTTTATCTAGGGATTTGTTTAGTTTTTTAGTTTTCTTAAATGGAAACCACTATTTATAATTTTATATTGTGAAAAAAAATATCTATTCTCTTTCAAATATAACATTTTTATAATAAACTGTTTATTTCTATTAATTAATATTAATATAATATATATAATATTAATAAATATTATCTATTTAAATGTAGTATTATTTAGGTAGTGCTTTGAATTTTACCTGAATTCAAATTTGTTCGTTATTCAGGGTTAAAAATGGGGTGAGCATGCTTCAAAAATCACCCTGTGTGTATATATATAGTATAGTCGTTTTTATTCGTATTTTAGTTTAGGTAAAAGGAATTTAATGGAAGTATAAACTTCCTGATAGGAAATTTATTGTAGTTGATACTGTAATGAAGTAAATTTTCTATTTTTCCAGTAGGTT
>JAIPRL010013076.1:0-11070 GCA_025469235.1 Pemphigus obesinymphae
TTCCATCAAAAAATGGCCCGACCCCCAAATCAATCTAAATAGACACGACGAAGTTATGATCACCAGAGTACGAATCGGTCATACAAGACTAACCCATTCATACTTAATAAGTAAAGAACCTGAACCCTTATGTGAAACATGGCTCTGGATACTTACAGTCAAACACATATTCCTCGAATGTCCCTCTTTTCTCTCCGCTCGCTCATCATCGAACATAAAAACAATTTCATTGAAAGATGCCCTCGGACCTGGGCAGGAAACTAACATTGTAAACTTCATCAATGCAACAGGACTATCGTCATTAATATAACATCAATCATTATTTAATCATCATGTACCTTTAACCATGTATATATTTATTTTCTCTCTTTTCTCTTATTGTATAACTTATAACATTTGCACATAATATGTTTTCCAGTGTAATTCAAAGCCACAACAGGCTAATGAATCTTTGTATTTAAAGCCTATAATTTAATAAAATAAATAAATAAATAAATAAATAAATATGACTCGGGGCCGGTGGAAAGGTGAAACAACCAAAGCAGTTGCAGCTAGGGCCCCGCGAAAATGGTCTTCCGATTAGTGGAAAATGTCAATTTAAAATATCTACTTCAGATTTTTGTTGGTTTTTGCAAAGTACATTTCTCGATTTATAAATAAATTACCTTTTTTTTCTAATTCCGAAAATTGCCCCACAATTTATAACACCACCCCTGAGATATATTATTGATTATAACTATATATGTATACAAAAAATATAATATATTATATAATATACTATAGGTACCTATTGAAGTCATTGGGTTGTACTAAACAATTTTTTTCTTTCTTTTTTTTAGCGAAAGCATATTCTGTTATTTGGTACCAATATATATATATAATAGTTTATTTTTACATTTACTTCATCGAAATACTATTTAGTTAGAGATTTCATTGAAAATTATCTCTAAGATTTGACATAATATTTTCCTAAGGAAAATGTACGTATATCAACCATGAATAGTTATATAACTGAAAATTAATACCTGTATGATGTTTCAGAATGTATTATATAACTAATAATAATTTAATTAAATTATAAATAGATAATAAAAAAGCTTATAAACATGAGTTATTTGTAAAAACTTACAAAATCTGTTCGAAATTACCCAATTTTACAGTATGATTTTAATATAAAATAATAATAATCTATATTTTCTTAATATTAATATACTCGTATATTAAATTAATAATTAATTAACCAGTTATTTATTTTTTTTTTTTATTATTATTATTATTATACTTTTTTAAGACAAAAATCTGAAGGTCGATAAAAAGTGAAAGCACTTCACTCATCGGATAGGATACTGATGGTATATAAGCAATAATTAATTAAATAATTTAATTTATTTCTATAAAACGATTATGAGTAAAGCTCGATGATGTAATTAGTATATATGTAGTACCTATATTATATTATTTCAGTGATATTATAATATTATGGTAACCATGAAAACTTAATTTGTTATTTTTTCTATTTATAAATATTTTTAGCTAAAAACGGTATAGTTTTCCTTTGCGTTTAAGAAATCTATTGATTAAATCAAAAAATGACCTCTGAAAGTGAAATGTGACATCTAGAATGAATTTTCTATCAAAAAAGATCTTCACTACAAAATCCCTATAGATTAAAAGTTATTTTTAGAAAAAAAAATATGTATTTTTATAAATATATTATTATATAGGGAAATCAAATGATTACTCGTTCCATTCAAAATCTAAAAATAAAATGAACAATGTAATTTTTCAATATTAATTATTTTTTGAAATATCTCCTGAAAAAAAAAGTTTAGTATAGGCAAATACTATTTTAACGATATAGTTAATAGGGATATGTAATTAAGAATTTACTAAACGGGTTCCTATATAATATATCTACCCAAGCGCTAAAGATAAATGCAAACAATGACCTCCTATATTTAGCACTATCGTGCATTTAAACACAATGTGATAAAACCGCAAATCTTAATTCAGGCGTGAATCGTGCGGAAACAATATGGAGAAGAATTTAACTTCAGCCCGCAACAACAAGGAATATTATAGTGCAGACAATCGATTTTACCGAACTCGAGATTTGTGAAATAAATTATTATAATATATTGTCTAAGAAAATAATATTTGGAAACTACGAATTACGAGAAATATTTGGAAATATATACATATTTATTTATACCAATCGGCCCAAAAAGTATAAGTAAACATCCTGTCATTTTAAGTGTCTCATGGAAAAAAAATAATATCTGCGATATGGATAGAAAATATTATTGATGAACTATGTACAGATGTTTTGTAGATTTAGCTTTGACTATATATTATGACATGACTTGAGCTCAATAGTTATAAGATTAAAGCCATAAAAATACAGATTTAGATGTTATATTATTGGATTACAAAATATACAACAAAAATAATATCGAATAGTCGGACGGTAATTAAATATTATATCAACAATGAAAATAAATTAAGTAGTAGAACACAACAGCTAATATCTATCATATTTTACTTTAATTAATTTAATTATTTTATAGATATGCCTGTTCTTAAGAAATACCAATATATAAAAATTATGCTACACCTACCTAATTGATGAAAAAAAGTAGTAGTATCAACATTTTTCAAAATTATTTTTTATACCAAAGAAAAAGTTCGAACACAAAACAAAATTTCCAATACTATAAACATATAATTTTGATTTTTTTAAACAAAGAATACGAAAAATTTTTAATTAACCAACATAATTAATACCTGTAGTTTTGTACCATATTTCTCACTTCAAATTAATTTTATTCACACATAATCTGCATATAAAATACTGAATACCTATATCATAGATAAGTAGTAAGTACAATACAGTGATTAAAGTGTAGGGGGGACGGAGAGGGACGGCGTCCCCCTTCTTTGTTTAGCTTTAATTTGGCGTCCTCTTCAGACAAAATAATTTTAATCATAAAAATTACATGTAAATATAATTAAAGTAAAAAAAAAATATTTGGTGTATAGGTAACGCAAAAATAATAATGAATGATGAGCCACGGTCTTATAATATGACAGTACTGACGAAAATAGGTCTATTTTAATGTAGACTGAATTTTTTATTATTATTATTATTATTATTATTATTCATATAATTTTATTAGTTTCATAATATTATTAAGTATATTTTAAAATGATACGTTATATTTTACCCATATATTATATATACCAAAAATTAGGTATTAATGTACCTATATTTATTAAGAGGATGCCACACAACTGATTTTTAAAGGGTTTTGTAAAGGAAATTCTTATGAAATTTAAAAAAAAATGAAAATCCATCCTTTTAAAAATGTAAGAATATATTTTTAGAGTACTTTAAAAATAGTCTTGTATCAATATCATTCTTAATTGTCGTGTAATCACGATATTTGTTAAAAAAATATATTTACGCATTTTTTATTTTTATATTTAGAATATTGTAGAGAGATGAAATAAAAAATAAATTATAAAAAACATTTTCTAGCGACTGTTGGAGCCGATTTTTGATATAAATATATATATATATATATTTTCACACGTTTCATGAGTTATTAGAAAAATCAAAAAATTGATATTTTAACAGCTCATAAAACATGTAAAATGCATATATCGTCATCAGTCGATAGATAATATTATTAGCCATAATTTGTTTTTCGATTCGTATTTCTAACATGTTTGTAAGTTGATAAAAATAAATGTTAAAGCAAGTTTTTCATTAAAAAAATTGTCGGTGTGGCACCCTCTTAACACTGAATTTGATTTTTTTTTTCGTATAATTTTATACTTATAATGTTATATATTATGAATGCTAGAGTATAGTAGGTACCTACTATAGATCTAAATGGTTATTTGAAACTCAAGATAGAATTTTTTGTACGTAAAATTTAAAAAATTTAATAAAACAAGTTTAATAAATGGTATTTAGTTATACATTTTTTGCAAGATCTATATTATAAAAAAAAACCATTTCGGTAAAATCCAAAAATATATTATGTGTATATAAATATTTATATTATATTATATTAATAGTTGCGTTTTTTTATTTGTGATAAATGACGATTGTATTTTTTTACTGTTTATATTTAAGAAATTCTTAGTTTCCGAAAAATGTCAAAGCAAAATTGAACGAGATTTAACGGTTCGCGGGACGCTTTTTTTTTTGCATTAGCTTTAGCCCCCTCCCCCTGCAATTATTTTTCACTTTAACCACTGGCCGTACATAGAAGATATTTTGTCTCGAACACTATTTAAAATATATATAACAGTATACATCAATACACATGTAATCATTGTCTTCGTCTTCTTCTCCTTCACCTTCTCACACAACTATTTGGGGTCGACCACCCTATTCCTACACTTCCACTTAACTCTATCTCCTGCATCTTTTTCATTTATCCCCACCTTTCTCATATCCCCTCGCCATCACATCACCTACATCTTTTTCGTCGACTATCAAAGCTACTCCTATTATCTACCTCTTATATACTCATTCCTTATTTCGTCCTCTCTAGTTACCCCACTCATCCATTTTTCAATGTATCTATGAAATATATGTACCTACTTTATGTAATAAGGATATTTTTGTTAGATTTTATATTTTATCAAAAGTATATTATTTTGGAAATTATAAATTGTTATTATTATATTTTATTTATTTATTTATTTATTTATTTTTTTTGTTTTTGTACAAATGTAAAATATAGTAACTACTATAAGTAGTCATGGGCCCACATTTAAATTTAAGAGAGGGGACAATCTTCAGCCAGATTAAAAAATGTTTAATTTCGTCCAGGGGGAATATCCATTCTCTATCCTCCTAATAGATGCCCATGTAAATAGTATAAAACACTAGGTACTTTACATCAGACATGCAAAGCCTTTTAAATACATTTTTATTGCCTAATCTCAAAGTAATAAATTTATAAACAAAAGTCAAAACTACTCTCAATTTTCTTTATGTTTAAAGCCGTGATAGAAGTTGTCAGTTAAGTGCTTTTATGGAAACACACAGTTCACATACATGTTGTACGATTCAACATATACCTACTATATTTTTATTGTCTTGAAATGGTTTTAGAACTGGATAGCTTTGAAAAATAACACGGAAACGTAATTTAAAATTAACTGTCCGGATTTTACCGAGGTCGATGAGTCTTCTAGCTAAGAGATTAATGCAATTTTTTCCAATTTTTTAATGTAGGTACGATTATAATATACATTACCGTAATCATATTGAAAATATTATCTAGTTACTAAATACGAAAATATACTTCAACTTTCTATGAAATCGCATTATTTTATAAAAATTAACTGTGCATTTATCTTTACATCTATACTTATAGATTATAATATTCAAAAATTTTAAAAATTTGCAAAAGAAAACGGTTTCTATATATTCATGTATAAATAAAGAAGAATAGTTGTAGGTGTAGGTAACACATTTATGCGTTCAAAGTGCCTACTTACTGTACGAAAATTTACTAATTTACCTGTATTTATCTCAATCATAATACAGTGGGTCGTATAGGACATAGGTATACCTACGTATAAATATACTGAATAAAATTAAAATATCTTAAATTTGATACTTGAGTTTGTTGTTTTTTTTTTAAATTCTTATGAGACCTCTGACCTACATGTCTATTTTTACATTATATTTTTACACAACGCAACATTACAACCTTTTGGAATATATTGGAATATTTAAAATTATTTAATTTTAACTTTTAATTATTATATCTATACTTACATGTACCTATGTAGCTATAGCATATACACGTATATAATTTTATCAAACAATATAAATAATAAGTATATAATATGACAATTTTTTTTAATTAGACACATTTAATTGTGATTTTAGCATAACAGTCGTAGATATTTCACAGAGTTCGAAATGTTTTCTACGAGTTTTAAAGAATAACTATGTTCTTCCTCAGTCGCAGATAGCATAATCGTACCTACACAATAGTATAATACGGTATCTATTAATTCTCAAATAAAACTTAACGGCAGTTTGCCGTTAGTACTTAAACAATAAGCAATTTCAAAATAATTTATAAGTGTCAGTGTTCTATTTGTGAATGTAAAATGTAACGGCGTTACAACTAAAAGTCTAAAACACAATGCAGTTCATCAATACAATTACCCAATATAAGTATTGATAAATCCCATTTGAGATGGATTGCTGATTTTTATTAAGCACTTATCGGTTTAATTGACCAAATATAGGAAGGATAAAGTAATAAATAATTAAAACAAGTAGTAGCGGTGCAATAAGGAAAACGAATATAGGGAAAGCTTTGATTGATAATTGCCCTTGACACCCAGGATACCTTGCCTAACCCTATTCTTAGAAAGCACGTTTTTATCACTTCTTATTATTAGCGATCCGTAGCAATTTGTAGTTCTACTTTGTCATTGCATTTGTCGTGCTAGACATGTAGGTCATACTCATATAGACACACCTGTAGATAGTGACATAAAACCTTCCGTTTTCAAATAATAAATAATAATATGTACATTGTACATTGTACATTGTACACGATAATTACTAACAGTAATAACCAGAAATATGATTTCGGTTGACCTCAGACGAAATTTGATCCTGTTGTATAAGATAATACATTGCATGCGTCGAGTTTTATGGGATAATATAGATAATACCTGTATAATACCCGTAGTATAACTACTATATCGTCATTTAAAATAGCATAATAAATGTCGACGTTATACTCTTGAAAGTTATATAAGTATAGTTGGTTCGTTCGAAACTACGACGTTTTTACTTTTTTATTATTTTGTTTAAACCCTAAATACAACTTACAAGCAACGTTAAAGTTTTTTTTTTTTTTTTTGTTTTCTCACTAAGATTCTATATCGTTTATACTTGCAGCGTCGTGGTACAAGAAATTTAAATCGCCTATATATCGAGCAAATAGAGTTCAGCGTACTGTTAAACTACTACCCGGCATATAGGCAGACACAGTTTATGTCAAAACGATTATAGGTACGTTCGACTTGATCACATATTAATCATCGGTCATCCCATACATAGGTATCCTATCCATTATGAACTTCGATTGTCTCTCAAATAGATACACGATCGTTCCCTATATCGCCGCAGCATTATAAAATAATTACTTGTCAGCAATTCTATCGAAACACAATAAATTTCCAATTCATATTCCGTAAATGTTCGAAAAAAAAAAAAAAATTCTTCTTAATACACGACCGAGCCAAATATAATAACACCAATATGGTTGTTAATATACGTCCAATAAAATATTTGTTGATTTAGAAATAAAATATTTGTTAATTTAACAGTAAAATAACAAAACGTATTATTGATTTAACAATGTCTTTGGTAAAATTGTCCGATTGAATACAAATTTATTTGAATTAACAAATATTTTGTGTTTCTTTCTTTCTTTCTTCTTCTTCGTACGACTAACGCCCATTTGTTAATCAAAATAGTCGATTTAAACAGAATATTTTTTCAATTTAATAACATATTTTATTATAATAATAAAATCTGTATTAATTTTACAAATTATTTTTATTAAATTACAACTCATATATTTTGTGAAATTTACAAAATGAATTTGTTATTATAAACATATTTTTTATTAATTTAATAGTATATACATTAAAATAATGAAAAATGTATTATTTCAACAAATATTCGTTTGTTAAAATTTGATTATTGCATATTGTTAATTCTACCAATAATATTTGGTTCAGTGTAACGCTCTTCTTATTGGATAATAATAATTTTAGAATCATCTCCATGTACCCTTGCAGATATTACGTTTGTAAACGTTTTGTAATAATTGCCAATAGATTTGAATAAGGTTTTTTTTTTTTATTTATTGCAGAAGTAGCGTTTGCCCTAGTCTATTATTTAGCTGAACCTAAAGTCGGCAAATCAAAATATATTTATTATAATATTAGACATTAGTATATTGTTAATCATTCTGATAACACTAGTTTTATATTTGTTCGAACAAAAATAGATAGATACCTAAATTAAAAAATTTTGTTTTAGGAGGGCTGACAAAATTTTTTAGTAGGTTACTAGTTGAAGAATAAATTCTAGAATCGTAAAAGAAGTGTTGTGTGATACCAATATCTAAGGGTAAAGGAGATGTACAGAGATGTGAGAATTCTAAAAGAATAGAACATATGAGTCACAGTATGAAGATTTGGGGAAATATACTAAATAAGAGAATAAAAAATTAGATATTTGTTACAAGAAATCAGTTTGAGTTTATAGCTGGGAGGTCTATAATGGAGCCAATATTTTATACAAGACGGATAATATAAAAATACAGAGAAATAAAGACACAGTTGTATTGTTATTTATTGATCTAGAGAAGACGTGTGACAGAATTTCTAGAGAGATTTTAAAGTAGGCATTATTAAAGAAATGATTACAAAAGGTGAATGTGAATATAATTGAAGACATGTATGAAGGGGCGAGTATAATAGTGAGACCAAAAGGGGTCTATATAGAGAAACTAGGGATTTTATTTTGAGAGTAATAATACATTAGGGTTCGGTTTTGAGTCCTGATTTATTTTCCTTGGTAATAGATGATATAACAATGGATATACAGAATGGGATACCATAATGTATGCGGTTTTAGACGATATAGTAATAGCAAGATCTGAGAAAACGAATGATAGACTTAAAGAGTGGATGGTATAGTTCTTGAAGGTAAAATATTTAGAAACCGTAGAGGTAAAACAAAATATATGAATGAATGAAGTGTAGAGAAGCGTCAGATATTTTGTGTGCCAAGAGAATCCCAATTAGGTTAAAAGGAAAATTTTATAAGACAGTGCTGGGGGGGGACTACATTCTGGATCAGAATTTCGGATAGTAAATAAGAAGATAGAACAGAGATTGATTGTAGAAGAGATGATAATGTTCAGGTGGATGGGTAAAGTTACTAAAGAAGACAAAATAATAAATGAATATATAAGAAGTAGTATAGGAATGGCTTAAGTAATAGTAGATAATAACAATATCAGAGAATATGTTAAGATCGTTCGAGGATGTTTTAAGGAGGAAAGAGATAGAGGCAATAAGATTAGTAAATGGGATGAAGGAAAGAGGGGATAAGAAAGGTGGATGGGTATAAAATATAAATTAAGAAAATACGGGAAATCGAGTTAAATGGAATAGTTGGGTGGGAAGGTAGAGGAAAAGAAGACTAACGTATTGTGTATTATAACATTATATTTGTCTTTGATCTTGAGCATGCATGTGATTTTTGATCCCATTTATACAATTGGTAGAATTAAAATCATTTAATCGAGTTTAATTTATACTTGTATATATAAGTACGGTCTTATAGTATACCTATAGGTATAAATTATAATGTTAATAAATCTGATATATACAAGTATCCGTTTATACCAGTTGTGGGCTAACTTTTTTTTAGTGAGGACCGGATCCAAAAAAAAAATGTCATGGTGGACCAAATATCTGTGTAGCAAAAAAAAATAAATAAAATGTTAAGAGAGATGAATTATTTTAAAATTTTAACTTATATTTTTTTATAGATTCTGAAGAAGCTAGAAATGTATTGGTTTATAATGATGTGTTTTATTTTAATTTTTTTTTTTTCTTACAACTGTATACACTTTTTTAGGTAGAAAGAGTTGAGCACATAAAAAGGGTTTGAAATAAAAAGCTTTTTTGTTGACAAATTTGTTGTGGTTAGTTTTTTAAAAAGGTATTTTTTTATTTTGTCAGTATCCTTTTTAAATGTAAAGAAAGTCTACCTTATTTACCTTATAAATTATTATAAATGGGAAAATTAAAAATTATGTAATTATGGTTACCGATTTTTTTTTTTTTTTAAATAATAATATTATACCGAATTTCGCTCGTTAAGCGTTTTTTGAATGCAATAATTTATATTTTCTTTCAAATTCAAAATAATAATAATACTTACTTACACTATTCCGTCCGAGAATCGACGATACGATGGACCAACTTATCCCCCGTCTATATCTGGACGGCTCTTATTTTTTTTGCTCGTTAAATATTAAGTAATTATCTAGAACACTTCTGCAGGGCCGGATAATATTTAATGGCTGGCCGTATATTTTTAATTTCCAGTTTCTCTCTTATCCTTTATTTATTTTATATATCTACGCAGCATTAAAATGTTCGTATAGTCCGTAGTTAACCGTATTAATTTCTTTCGTGAAATTCTATACGGCTTTTTAGCCAGGCATAAACTTTTATTGCAATTATTTTATACGTAATAATTCATATTTCTATGCTATTACTTTTTATTTTATTTTTGAATAATAACAACATGCTAATGGGCACAGAGTACCTACCGGTGTAAATTACATATACAATGCATACATAGTAATTACCCGAGTGATTACTATAATAAGTACATAATATATAAACAAAGTAACACTATTAAATAAAAATATGCTTGCAGTCATATTGTGTAAGCGTTAATATATTACCATTACATATATAGGCACGTATTATATAGATATACGCATACATATATATATATACCTATGTAGGCAATATATAAATCGATGGTTAGGTATAGAACGAAATATGGTTCTACCGTAATAATATTACGGTATTTTTTCGTTCTTTAAAAAAGCGTTTTAAAGATTTTAATCTACCACGTTTTGTATAAACGATAAAAACTTTTTTTCAAAAAAATGTCCATACATTTTTTTTATAATTAACGGATCGAGAAATCTTGGTTTTTCACTGAAAACGTGCGTCTTAAAAACGCACGATAGACAATTAATATTTATGACACGAAATTGTGGATTTTGAGTAAAAAAAAAAAAATTGAAAACCTCCCATTATTCAGCTAAGCCAGCAATAGCTGGTACCGTTATAGATACCATGGTTGAAATATACCAGGTTATTGCAGCTATACCCCCACTATGACGTTTTTTCACGTAAAGGAATTTAAATGGCAGGCGTAAGGGGCGCTGTTTTTATTGGTTGTTTTCATGAGCT
>JAIPRL010013077.1:0-11069 GCA_025469235.1 Pemphigus obesinymphae
CACACAGACTTCTCACTCTTGTACTCGCCCCTTCATACATATCTTCAATTATGTTCACATACACCTTTGGTAATCCTTTCTTCATTAATGCCCACTTTAAGATCTCCCTAGGAACCCTATCATAAGCATTCTCTAGATCAATAAATACCATACACAATTTCTTTTTCCTTTCTCTGTACTTCTCTACAATCTGTCTCCCACAAAATATTGGCTCCATTGTTGACCTCCCAGGCATAAACCCAAACTGATTTTTAGTAACAGTTATCTCACCTCTTACCCTTTTATCTATTATCTTTTCCCAAATCTTCATACTGTGCCTCATAAGGGATAACCTTTTATAATTTCCACAATCCTGTGCATCTCCTTTACCCCCTAAATATTGGTACTACACAACTCTTCCTCCACGCTTCTGGAATTTTTCCTTCTACTAGTATATTATTAAAGAACTTTGTCAGCCATTGTATACCTAATCTTCCTAATACTTTCCATACTTCTACTGGTACTCCATCCGGTCCCACCGCTTTCTTATTTTTCATATTTTTCACAGCACTCCACACATCCTCTTCCCTTATTAAATCTACCATACCCAAATTCCACTCTACCCGATCAATTACCTCTCTCAGAAATTCCTCATTTTATAATCCCTCATAATAGTCTTTCTATCTCTTTATCACTTCCTTTTCCTCTGTTAACACCCTCCTATCCTTATATTTTATATACCAAACATTTTTAAAGTCCCTGGATTGTTTTCCTCTTTCCTTAGTTAGCCTGTACACTTCTTTTTCCCCTTGTTTTGTTCCTAACCTCTCATACAACTTATCATATTTCTCTAATTTAGCTTTACTCACTGCACTTTTTGCTGCTTTAGATAAAAACGTTTATACTCTACCCAATCCTCCCTCTCTCTGTATTTCTGCCATTTCTTAAACTGTATTTTTGTCTTTGATATTATCTCCTGTACTTTTTCTGTCCACCACCATGTTTACTTATTATGTGGCATATTACCTCTACTCACGCCCACGACTTCCTTAGCAACTTTCTTAACACCCTCTGCTAGCTTTTCCCACATTTCGTTTATATTCCCTTCCATATTCCACATCCCTGTCCCAATTAGTTTTCTTATAAATACTTTTTCATTTTCACCCGTTAGTTTCCACCACCTAATCCTCGGTTTCTTAACTATATTTTTCTTTTTGTACACCCTCTTTTTCCTACACCAAATATTCATAACCATTAACCCATGTTGTGCTGTCACACTTTCCCTCGGGATTACCTTACAGTCCTTACACTGTTTCAAACCCCCCTCTCTTCCACATAAAATAATCAATTTGTGATTTGTGAATTTATACAATGAAACAATAATAATAGCATAATATAACTACCATAATACTATTTTTTTAAAAATGATTTTATAATACGATTTAATATTAATATTAATATTTCTGACGGATTACAAAATAAGAAGAGTCTTTTAAAAACAAACCATTGTTTTATGTGAGGGTTAAAATCGTTTATGGGATACCTTTTCGATTATAAATGTCATATAATATATGTATATTTTTTAAATTTACTATAATAAAATGTATTATATTATAAATACTCTACTCACTTTATAAAATAAATCTTTCCCTCAATAATTTTTTTAAATACCATCACCACACTACTAACAATAAAATTAGCTTGTATGTCGTAGGTATTCGTAGGTATCACTATCTTAAATAATTGAAGAATGGGTGTTATCTATTTTTCATTATCAGCTAAATTACTCACATTTTCATTAACTATTAATCGAATATAACAATTATTAAAACTAATAATTATTAAATATTACATGTTTTTACATTATTCAGTTATTGTTACAAATGCATATTCGATACTTAAATATTATTGGTAATAAAAGTATCTCACTATTAAATGATTGCAGATTATTTTAACAATAAAATAATTAAAACGATCATGAGTGATTATTATGGTAATAAATTATTTTGAACTAAAACTAACTCAATTGTTCATCGAATAAAGCCCTACATACAGCATCTGATAAGAAAAAAAATAGATGTTATGAAGGAAAAATTACATTTTTAACGCGTTTATTCAATTAAATATCTAATAACTACTCCTAATAACTATATAATAATCATAAAATGCATAGATTAAAGGTACTACGGAAGTTACTTCTCCACAATACTCCTTTTATTATGGTTTTAGGAAATTTGGTCCCCATTCAAAATTAAAACAAACGTTTATCAGTATATGTGGGAAAGAACTGGGAGGTCGGGTCACGATCGCTCCGCTCGCTGTGGCCAGCTTCATTCGCTCACTACACTCACGAATGATGAATATTAAATAGGAAATATCCCCCGTTTTGTTGTGATACACCACGTTGGGTAGGTAAAAGATTATATTGAATATGGTATAAGTGTAGTTCTTTTGATTGTACTTCGAAACAGTCTTACCGTGAAACATTTTAAATTATATTATAAAACGGAAAAAATTGTTATTAGTTATCACTATAAATAAGTTATTTGCAATAATGGTGTTGGCAAATAATATACAAGACCTGAGGATCAAATAGCGAGGACAAAATATATATATTACCACATATTGTCTGTGTGTTTCAATATGCTTAAATTAAGTAATGACGTGCAGTAAATTTAATTAATATTATATTAATGGTATTAGTGAACAAACATATTGGACATAGAAAGTTTCTAATATATAATATATTAACCTGATAATTATAGTAATTATACTAAATGAATATATACAGATAATCGTCATCATCTAATGGATTAAGTTTCATATCAAATATTGACTTTATTGTTTAGTGTATAGTTAATAATAATAATAATACATTTTTTAGATTAGAAATATTAACTAGAATTAATAAAGAACTAAATTTGCACTATCATAAATATTTATATATTCTTTGAAATATGTCATGTAATAATAAATTTTATATTTCATTTATATAATCACATTTTCATATAAATACAAATAGTTCAATAGGATGTATATACTACTAACAGATTATCAAATTTTGACTGAGGTTAGGTCGTTTCTTCTTGCTATAATATAATATTATGCATTTTAAAAATCTAAATAATGCTTTATAAATAAATTCTAAAATGCCTTCGTATTTCATCATTTCTTTTTAGTTATATTTTTTATAATTTTTGCATTTAATTATGAATCTTAATGTAATATGATCATTACTTTAGTATAAAAATTTAATTACATTTTGTCGATTCATTTATTGTTATTATTATTATTATTATTATTTTTTTTTTTTATTAAAAAACAAGCTGTGTTAATTAATAATATTGAATACATGGTTATTTCACCGTAGTTTTAAAATTATTTAAAAGTTTCGTCTTTAATAATATAAATTAGTTAAGAACATTAATGAGCGATGCTGGGCAAGTTAATTATTTTTATTAAGCTCAGGTCAAGTTAAAAAAAATAACTTATTAACTTAAGTTAACTTAATTTTATTTTATATGAGTCAATATACCATTTGGGGGGCGTTCAAGTGTTACGTCAGCACATTTTTGGCTTTATTAAACCCCCTTCTCTCTTTTATCAGCAAATGACTGACCTCCCGCCTAACTTATTACATCAGTATATGACCAACGACTCACTCTATTAAAAAAAAATATTTTTTTTCTCTAATTTATTCCTCAAAATTGTTTTATGCAATTGAAAATTATTTATATTTTTGACGAAATACTGAAAAAGTAAAAAGGTAAATTAAAATTAAAATTGTTGCTGAATCCACATGACATTATATGATAAATGGCTTTGACAAGCTAAACGTCAATGATAATTTACATGTGCGTGCCTGCGCGTACGTTATCGATATGTGCAATGCTGTTCATGTTATACGGGTTGCGGAATACATGCTCATACGCATATAAGAAATTTTTTTGTTATAAAAAAATTGCCAATTCATAACTCCTTAAAATTAGCCGCATTTGTAATTTATGGCTATTTAATTTAATTTAAATGTAAATTGGACCTATTTTACTACAACAATAATTAGGGGAAAAAAATAATTTTATTAATGAGTAGGTTTGTCAAAATTTCAATAATTGGTTTAAGTACTATGCTAAGATAACTTTAAAAATTAATAATACATTTTTACCCAATAATTTGATAGGGAAAAAACTAACAACGAAAACATACATTTAAATAAAATACATGTATATATTATGTATACGTATGTTATATTTATAATATATTATGGTATATTATATTGATATGAATATAAACAATTACGGAACACGACACAACCTTAATGGTTTTTCTTTGAATGCAAATCATTTAAATGTATTTTCTAAATATTAATTAATAGGCGAATATATCGTTGGAAACTTAAATCTAATTGAGATAAATAACAGAAAGAACCATATAATTGGTATAGTACCTATACAACTAAGCAAAAAATACTAATTGAGACTACAATCATGAAAATATTTTTTAGTAAATAAACATATAGAAAATAAATAAGCATTTGCTGTTTCATTAACAAAAGCAAAGAAAACCCTATATTATGTATGTTTGAGGGTTAAAACCACCAGTGAATGGGTATATATATAATTATATTATATACTTTGCCAATAGGTTTCATATTTTTTCATTTCAAATCCAACAACCTTTTTTTAATATAATATATATATATATATTTTTTCTATTCAGAGATTTAATTTAGAATGAAGCAACTGCTGAATAAACTTTAATAAACTGAAATAGATATTTATTTTAAACAGTACCTCTAGTAAAATACAATATTAAAATAGTAAATTATATGTACTATGTGTTATATATTTCGTATTTGATGTAGTTTGAAAAATTAATTTTTCTACAAATATGTTATTAAATTTAAAAAGTAAAGTCATGAAATCGACAATATATAATATGTGTGTGTGTGTGTGTGTGTATGTGTGTACTAAGTAATTACACAATTTTATTATTTTAAAATGTATTTGTTTTTATCATATTGTTTATCGTTCTATAAAATATGTGCACAGTGTGAATCAACAATAATGAAAATAAATCACCATAAAATAAATCTGATTTTATTTATACTTGTGATTTATGATCAGTATTTGTTCAACAATTGTTAGCCATACATCTAATACTATAATAAAAATAAGTGAAAACCGTTGGAATTTATTACTAAACTTGTGTAATATTATTATAATTATTTTGGTACACACATTTTAGACTTATTTTAATATTAATACCTGGATATAGTTAGAGCATAGAATTTGTTTGTAATATTATTTATACAGACATACCCAAATTATGAACCATCTCTATTTACAGGTGTTAAATTATTACTGAATTATACAATAAAAATTCATTAGAAATACTATATGATTTTTAAAGATTCCATTATATTTATGATTATACACGTGTGTACTACTACATGCCTTTTTTTGATGTCTAAAAAACATTATATATTAAACATAATGAATTTGTTAAATTTCTAGAAAATCATCCATTTAAATGATGCATATTTTGTGTTCATAAACATTTTTTAATCATTAATGCGTATAAATAAAAAATAAATTGAAAATCTGGTTACTTTGTTTTATCTAGGTTAACGAGATTTTTATATTTCAAAAAGGAAAATAGACCGATTTGTCTTAATTAATAATTTTAGAACCATCCGTTCAAGATTTATCCAGCAAAAAGGATAGAGACCCTAATTATTTCCGTAACATCTGACAGTCAACATTTAAAGTTATAAAATATATGACAAACCTACATATTTGAAGGAAATTAAATACAATTCACCATGTCTCTTACTTACCGCATATTAAATTTATCCTAACGAATTTTTATCCTGTTTTATACTATATCTACACATACATTTATTTATTTATATATTAGTTTAAACAAATTATATCAGTTCAAATTACTATTTTATTGATAATAAACAAAAAAATAAAATTATACTACCAAAAATACAAAATAATTTTCATAAAATAGTGTCATATTATCATATGAAGAGATATATAAAGTTGAGATCCCAGCGGTGTGTGTATTTGTATTCCCCTATAGTAAGACCTAAAAAATGAGGTTTGAATTGAGTACCGAAAAAGGTAAGAATACTGGGATTGGCAAACTAAAATGAGGTAGTGTTAGATAGAGATAAATGAAAATATGTGTGTAATGCAGTGACAGGTCTGAATGGTCTATGAAGATGAAAGAATAAAAATAATTTAGAATGTACCTATAATTCATTGTTCATTTATATTTACTTTAGATAACTAAAATATTATAATTTCTAAAAAGTAATATATTGTAGAGAACAAAAAAGTTCACTCATAAGAATACTATAAATTAAATAATTTTGTATTAATTTTAGTCGTTAATTTTTTACGTACGATCATGATCAGTGACCTAGATTTATTCCCAAATCAAAGCCAATGTGTAAAAATGAATAATTTATGTCTATTTTTTTATTAAAATATTTTTTTATAAACAGAACAATTTAAATTTAAACAGACAATTTTAGTACTTGACCTAATTAAGCACAATATAAAATTTTAAATTTGTATTATACAATAGTAAAGGTTTATTATTCTATGAAGTGATAGACTTAATCATTTCCTCCACTTGTACATTTAAAGAATTGAATTGTATTGTAAATAATTCTATGCTTAAAGTATAATTTAATAGCTGTATGGTTTTACAAATGTTTGTAAGTTCAAACAACACTTTAACCAATTATTCTATTATACAAGTGAACTATTCGAGTCATTTGTAGTAGTTAAAACTTTAAATAGAGTTCAAATAGTTTCATATATAATTCAACACGTGTATTGAAATTTTATATTATGAATACTAAATTAAATGGTTAATGATAAATGTATAATGTTCTTTTTTTTTACTTGGGGTTTATAGTCTGATTTTAACGTTATAATAAAGTAAATAATACCTAATAGAAATAACCTATATATGTGTTTATTATTCAAATTTGTATGACAAAATTTAAAAAATATTGGTAATTTTTTAAGCGTTCTCTAGAATTTGGAAAATTTAAAATATTTCATAGTTTATAAAGTTTGTTTTAATAAAAATGATTTTTATGTTATTCTCTCTATAATAAAAAAAAAATAGAATACTTATTAATATTTAATACGGACGTAAGTCGTAATTTGATTTACTAATTTGACATCATTATAAAAAAAATACTATTTTTTTTTAATAAATGTGTACTAGATAAAAATAAGGTTTCAATATATTATAAAAATTATTTCCCGAAATATTGGGCATGATTTCATAGAAAAAATGTCTATATTGATTACTCTCTGTATTCATTTCTTCTCCTGATTTTTTACACAGAGCTGGGTCAGTTTATTACTATATTATATACATTAATATTATATAATTTAGTTCTCTTAATGTTAATGTACTTTTCATACTACTTAAAATATTTAAAACGATTGCGAAAATAATATTTTACCATAAACTACTAATTCTCAAGTGTCATGAATTTATCGTACTCGTGGGATTCCAATAAGTAATTTAGATGAACGAGAATTATTGTAATTCTTGATACACGTCTATAAATATATAGTATGTTGTACTCATTAAAAAACATAATTTATGACAATTGTTTCCCAAAAATAAAAATAAAAACGTTACATTGGTGATATTTTCATTTATTTAAAAAAATTTCTAAGGAATTTTACACTTATACAATTTTCATATGTATATATTTAAATTATAATTTATTATATCAATCCAATAGAAAATCATTGATCTCAAATTATCGATAATTTTTCTTATTAGACATTCAGAAAATATATTATTTATACGAAATACCACGATTACCTATGACTCTATAAATTATTTTCCATATTAGTATTCTATTTGTATTAAACCAATAATTGGCTCGAATACTACCGTTAAATTTTATTATTGTTATGTATATATCGAATGATAATTATTAATGAAAATTAAATAATGAATATTATTCACGTAATATACATTATTTATTATACCTAATTTATAAATTAATGAAAATGTTCAATATTGATAATGGCAATTATGGTAACCTACAAACGATGATAATAACTTGTAAGTATAGTGATTATCAAATTAAAATCTTCTTATACAGAGTGTCTCTAAAATGATACCGAAAAGGTTACATATACACAGTGGGGTGTGTTCACAATGATGAATGTTTTGACAAAAATGTTCTCCTTTTAACTCTTTGACTACTGCTGTTACGTATACGCGACAGAGCGAAACATCACTGAGATCCTTCTGTCGTGTATACTTACACTTTTCACCTCTTTCACACGCCTTGTTGAATCCTTTTCTTTTCTTAAGCTTTATCAAATTAATAATATACCTAATGATTAAAGTGATCTTCTTGACCTAGTTTTCTCTAGTTCCAATAAACCGATGGTCAGTATTACTGAATTCCCATAGTTGGTACTGATCAGTGTTTCGCATTATCTTTAAAACTATCTAGATAGATTATTACTTATCTTTTATCTTATCTAAATAAATAATACCATGTTATCTATGCAATTATCTTAGATTCAAATGTAACTTGTCTAAGCTAATTTATCTGGATAATTGTCTCTATCGAAAGAAAATAATATATTTTAAAATACGAAATTTGAGTTAATGTAAATTAATAATTTAAAAATAATTTTGTACAATATGATCATTGGCAATCAATAATAATGGTTATGATTAGTGAATACTAAATACTGATATATAAATTTACCAAGTAGATACCTGTATATTATCAGTAAGACGACAAAACAATCAATTTTTGTATCGTACTACGAATATTGGTATATGAATTACAATTAATGTATACTTTCTGTGTATCGAAAACTCGTTAGAATAATCAATGATCGATTATCATTAAAAATATTTTTAAATAATTTTTAATAAGTACATCATATCATATTGTATTGATAAACGATAACGAAAATTCGTCGATAATATGTACTCATATATATATTATTGAAAAAATTATTATTCATCCTAATAATAGAAAAAACTACTTATTTAAACATTTTTGATATTTTTAGCGATTTTCGACAAATTAGGTTCAAATTTTGTTTTCCTTGGTTCGATATTTGAACAACACTATTTTGTGATTAGTTCGCTTCGAATACTTTCAATAATGAATTGGATTTTCGAACCGATCTGAACACCCCGGTTTCGGTTAGAAAATCGAACAGTTCGTGACATGACTAGTTATGATAAATATAATTGATATTTTATTTTAGTAGCACGGACATACTTTATTACTAAAGTCATGTATCGTTATTTTGTTTCTTTTTCACTTAATATTGTATAGATACGAAATCGTATATAAGTAATTTATATTTCCCCATGATAAGCCCAGTGATTTCAATGCATATGACCGAGAAGTGAGATTCATCAATTGCCCTGTTATTTAATATTCTACTTTTATAACATATCCGGAACTGAAAACGACGTGGGTCATTGGGTCAGTTACGAACAATAGTAGTACAGTATAATATGTACTATGTTATCGTTGTTCAATGGGTATTAGAATCGATATATTATTAGATAGCCTATAGGTATATTAAAATTTTTGTTAATATCATATTTTCATATTTTAGACATTTAGTCAATAATCCAACACCGTTTCGTGATAATATATATGTATGTACCTATATAGTACATCATATACTTTTGATGTATTTTATTACGTATACAGCAGTAGCGGTTCCCGAGTCAAATATCTGGTGGCGCACAACCAAAAAATACAACGGATTAATAACAAATATATTAACAATATTATAAAATATATTATGTTATTTACTCTAAAATTTCGATATAATATAATATATAATTCATTTTATTAAGAACATACCTTATGCTCATATAAAACATAATTCAATTTACCTTATGCCTATATATAACCTAGATAATCTGATGATGTGATATCCTTATGACATCTGAAAATGGGCAAATAATAACTGCACCAAATGACAAACGTCGTTACGACATACGACCACAGGATATAGTACAGAATCATCGTTGTCATTTTTTTTTTCACTTTATTAATATATTATTTTTATAACCTTGTTTCTATACTGCATCTTGTCTTATTTGTGTACAGTTTTATTTTTATCCATTGAATATTGTTTAATAATATCCATTAGATATTGCTTTTGGATATCCATAAATGACCAAAAAGCGGACATTTGGATATCTAATAAATATACAAAAATATCCATTGGATATTTGGAACATCCACAGAGTATATCCATTGTATATCCATTAGATATATTTGTGCTGTGTGGGCAGCAGCAATCAACAATACAACAATACAGCGGTGCGATGCGTAATATGTAAGACGTCGGTACAATAATAATATTTATGGGCACGAAAATGACTAAAACAGCGATAAATAAATACAAACTTTATATATAC
This sequence comes from Pemphigus obesinymphae, assembly GCA_025469235.1. Taxonomy (NCBI): domain Eukaryota; kingdom Metazoa; phylum Arthropoda; class Insecta; order Hemiptera; family Aphididae; genus Pemphigus; species Pemphigus obesinymphae. The sequence continues at coordinate 10,447 of JAIPRL010013077.1, forward strand.
AAATTTACTGAAATTTTAGGGAGTGCACGTGCACCTGTGATCCTTAACACTAGCTGCTACTGGTATACAGTGGAGTGTGGTTGTATTATAGTATAATAGTTTATATGGGTGCAGTGTTCAATATTAACTACAAATCAAGCGTTTTTAACTATTAATTCTACTAAAGTTCTAAAAAGTAGACTCAAAAAAGTATTTTTGATTCTTGTGTCACACCATTTTTTGCAGTTGCTCAGTCAAAATATATACCTTCGACTTTTACTCAATCAACTGAAAATCATAAAATATCAAACTAATATTGTTAATGTTAGTAAACATCGAAAAATGGATTGATAATATTGATAATGGTAAAGATAAACATACTCAGGATGTTAGATACAGTTTTAGATTCTGAGCGTAGCGAGGAAGCTTATGGTTTTACAATGATGATTTTTTTTTTTTTTTTCTGTAAACACTTTTTCTACCAGAAGGAATGCTCCGATCTTTACACTCATACCCGGTTTCCGGTAGCGAATTGCATCTAGTTGGTACTTTTAAGAGGTCATTTTTCGATTTTCATAATAGTTTTTTAATGCGTAAGCAAAAACTACCAAAAAATTACGAAAAATACGATTTTGTAAAATCGA
>JAIPRL010013078.1:0-11068 GCA_025469235.1 Pemphigus obesinymphae
GAACATTTTTCTAAAAATAAACGCAATTTAATTTTTATGTTTAATGATTAGATAATAAGAAAATGTAATATTGTAAAAATAATATAATGTAAATTTATAAAATAAAATATCTTATATATGGTTTTTGTTTTATGACGTTAATTTCGCCCCCCCCCCTGAGTTTTCTTAGATGGACGCCCTTGAACACTACTATTAATACTTATAATAAAACTTATTATATACATTTTACATTAATGTCTTAACTAATAATGACTGAGCGACCATTCATTATAGATCGTATACTAGATCATATTTTGGTAGTGTATAAAATTTGATTGCCGACTGAAACACTTACAATGTTACGATAGAAAATAATTCAATGCTAACAAAATATGAGTTGGTATGAGATCTACTTGTAAAATATATAATATCAATGGTAGTAGGTAAAAATTCTAAAACATATAGATTCTTATAAGTAATAAGTTATATTATTTTATTTTTATTCAATTTTCTGGTATGTAATATATATATTTAAGGTAATTATATTGTTCATTACCCACACAGTATTTAGATGATCATTATATTTACAAAATATTTTCTCATCATCACTACGAAAATATTTTTAGTTAAATATTTTTAAAATATTTTCTCATCGTTACTACAAAAATATTTGCAGTTAATTATTTAAAAAATATTTTTATATCATTCCTAAAAATAATATTTAGTTTATAATATATACCTAACATTAGGTACCTATATATATAAAAAATATGTAGTCATCGTTAAGACTATCGTTAATATTATTATTATAATTTATAATAGGATTATTAAGTTTTCAAGTAATTCAGATATCACGACGTAGTTAGGTAGATGTAATATATATTCTATATATATTGTATTATTATAGTATATATTTTTATAATTTATAATAATAATTATTAATAATTATAATTTACAAGTCCAGGCGCATGCGCACATATATATATATATATATATATATATATATACCCATGACAAAGTTACTTACAAAGTTATTTACTTTGTCATGTATATACCTATATATCTTAATTCGTGATACATGCGAACCCGAAATCACGGTATCGAAATTTTCTATATATATATATATATATATATATATATGCGAGATGCTCGTGTTTATTTGGCCGAATATCTAAGCCGCTGTGATACATTACAGCCTATAGGATATCCAATTTATTTTTAAAATATTTTTCCCCAGATGGCTTATAGCAACATTATACAATAATGGTTGGCGATACACTGTTTAAAGCACAGAACGTTTAAAGCGAGGTGAATACTGTAATCTATCGTCTGATTGGCAGATACTTATTGATAAGTATAATAGTGAATAGATAAGAATAATTATTTAATCCACGCTCGTTATATCAGTTATATTATAACAATAAACAATATAACGCATAATTTGGCATTTACCACGCGTATCCTTATTCTATGTTTACCACGCGTTTTATTCAAAGTAATTTATTGTACTGTTCTTTTTTTTTATTATTTTGTGAATATTGTGATCTTATATTCGATTTGTGCAACCACGACACACTTTAACATATATTTATATGTAAACAATTTCTTTATTTATTTGAAGATTTTATTCGTAAGTATATTAATATTTATTTTACTTAGTAATATTACCTATATAAAATGTGCCTATAAAAAAGTACAGGTCTCTCATGGGATATAGTATATATATATATATAGCATAAATGCGTGATAATTTTTATTTTCGGTACATGCACGAGACAATAATAATGCTACTTTTACTGTTTAGCTACTACCCGATTTATTTACTTTTTTTAAAACTAATGTGAGTTTTAAACAATGGTGTTATTAGAATTTGGTGCAAACACTTATTTCAAAATTGGCGATTAGAAATTTGTTAGTGTTATCTAAATAACAAATTTTACACCAAGTTTTTGTATCTATTAAAAAAGTCCTAGTATAGAAAATAATGTATTATGTACTTTGATAGGCTAATATAATTAGGTAGGTATATAAAATAAAAGTGATAAGCAGATTATATTTCAACACTCATTTTTAATTTTAATTTAGCTACCTACACTACCTATATATTGAATCAAAAATTAATTAAATGATAGAAAACAGTTATCTTTATTAATTATTAACTATGGCGAGCACTAGAACTAAGCAACGTAGAATAATGGAAGAACTAGATTCATTCAATTTTGAGAAATTAAAAAAATCACCTTTAAGAGTAAACAAAGAAGTATTAATTGATGAAGTTACATTAGATAGTGCCGATAGTGGTATACCTAAAAGGAAGAGGATATTTATTAATTCTGTGAATCATGCTCAAAGTTCGCAAGATTTAAACCACAATAAGGTCAGTTTGTAACAATTTTCATCTTCAGAAAATAATTTAAACATTTTAACAGGTTTTTAGTTTATACTAGGTACCTAATAATTATTAATAACCTACTTTATTGAATTTTTTAGTTAAATTCAACAATATTCTTATAAATTTTATTTTATTTATGATAAATATAATAATTGAATAAGTATCTTATTCTCAGATACCTATTATTAATTATATTAATTATATTCTAAAACCGAGTTATTTTATTTACAATTATTTACATTTCCTATTACAATGAATAAATAATATATTTCTTACATTTTATTTAAATAGGCTGTAGAAAAATGTTCAGTACCTGTTACAGCAATAACAAAAGATTTTTCTAGTTCTCTTGAATCTAATTTTCCCTTGATTTTAAAAAATCTTGAGAACAATCCATTAAACTGGTGTGAAAAAGTAAAAAGTGAATTGGCTAATTGGGCAGTTGATTTCAGTATATCGCATAATGCTCTCAACGGGTTATTGCCTATATTAAAAAAAAGTCCCAGGTCTTACTGAACTTCCAAAAGATTCTCGTAGTATTTTGAAAACTAGAAATGTCAATGAAACTTCAATATTAACTTCTATTGAACCAGCTGGTATATACTACCATTTTGGTTTGAGTGCAGCTATTAGACGACATTTTACTTTATTTCCAGTCAATAATGTACAAACAGTTCAAATAGTTATTGGAATTGATGGGCTGCCTATTTCTAAAAGTAGTTCAAGTCAATTTTGGCCAATTCTAGGCCTTATTCGTCCATTAAATAATGTGATATATCCTATTGGTATTTATTGGGGCCATGAAAAACCGAAATGTTCAAATAATTATCTTGAGCAGTTTGTATTGGAAGCTAAAGAATTGTTATTAAATGGAATTAATATAGACAAAACTATATTAAAAGTTGTACTAGATGGTTTTTGCCTTGATACACCTGCAAGAGCTTTTATATTAAAAATAAAAGGTCATACAGGTTTTGACTCATGTACACGTTGTACAGTAGAAGGAGAATACCTCCAAAAACGAACATGTTTTCCATTATCCCATGATTCTGTAAAGCGTACACATAATGATTATATTACCAGAAAACGTGATAAACATCATGTAGGTAGTTTAATTTCAAATTTATCTGTTTTACCAAATATTGATATAGTAGTTGATTTTGCATTAGATTATATGCACTTGGCATGCTTAGGCATAATGAAAAAGTTGATCGGTTTTTGGATTGATAAAGCAGGACCCTTTAATATACGATTACCAAGTTTAGTACATAAAGAATTATCTGCATCACTTATATCATTAAAACCTTAAATACCTTGTGAATTTGCTCGAAAACCCAGAGGCTTAAATGAATTTAGTAGATTTAAAGCAACTGAACTACGCCAATTATTGATTTACACGGGTCAAATAATTTTTAAAAATGTGATAAGTGATGACTGTTACAAACATTTTATGGCGTTAAGCATTGCTATGCGAATATTATTGAGTAATGATTTGAGTAATTATGTAGATTATGCTCAGAAACTCTTAAATTATTTTGTTCGCAATTTTGAAGTACTGTATGGTAAACACCTAGTGTCTCATAATGTTCATGCTCTTATCCATATAGTAGATGACTATAAGTGTTTTGGTCCTCTGGATAATATAAGTGCATTTCCGTTTGAAAACTATATGAAAACTTTAAAGAAAATGGTTAGAAAACATGAGTTGCCCCTTCAGCAAGTTATTAAACGCTATAACGAAAAAATTGATTGCCATGTTGACAAAAAAGATAATAAAAGTAAAACTAATGTTCCAATATGTAAAACTAAACATTCAGAAGGACCACTATTAGACAGTTTATCAGGAATTCAATATAAAAGATTATTTTTAAAAAAATTTGTATTAAAAACAAACAATATTGCTGATTGTTTTTTGTTAAATGAAAATAATAATATTATTCAATTAAAAAATATAGTACATGTTAAAGACACTAATAAAATAGTAATACTTGGGAATGTTTTTCTAAGGAAAAAATATTTTTATGAACAACCTATTAGTTCAATTATTTTTAATATTTATGAAGTGGATTGTTTATCTAACAAGTTAATATTAATTCATTTGGAAGAAATTAAAAATAAAATTATGCTTTTAAACTTGAAGGATGGTAAAAAAATAGCTGTGCCTATAATACATGCACATACCTAATTGTTGATGAATTATTTCATAATATGCAAAATATATATACCTAAATTAAAAATAAAGTCTATTCATTTGTTGATCAAATATTCTTCATATAAAAGGTATCTGTATTTGTATATTAAATTAAAATATATTCAATTTATTATTTGTGTGTTTTTAAAATTAACCTATTCAACAATATTATGTTGGACTATAATTACTATACTAACATTGTGCATTTTAATCTTATAATTAGGTATGTAATGTGTGTATATTGAATGTATTATAGGTTTTTCAAAATGTGGGCAGTTGTAAATTTTGTTGAGGAAAACACTGTTGAATGTGTACCACATTTTTGGTACAAGAACAATTTATGTGCTTGGCCAAATAAAAACTTAAAAAACTCCAAGAAAACAATTGAACATCGTTACAATCCAAATAGTATAGAGTTTGACTTTTTTAAAGCAAGGCTCATATTAAACAACATTGCTGGTATCTATAATAAACAGTTTTGTAATTAATAATTATAATATATTTGAATAATCAATAATTGTAGGTACTTTATCTGAAGCTAGAAAAAAGGCCAAGCGTGCAGAAGAAACATCCGAACTATCCTCTGCTAATGATGATAAAGAATCAAGAAAAATGAGACATAAAAGAATATTGTCGAGCTATGAGGATGAGGACATTCAGATTGAAAACAATCAATTAAGCCGAAAACGAACATTTAAAATGCTTCCAGCTCTTGAAAGTCCCCCACTTTATTCCGTTAACACTGACAATGGTAAGATTCTTGTTTGTTGCTAATTTCAAACTGAACATAATACTTAGAAATGTATTTATTTGTCTATTATAGATATTTTTAATAGTGAGGAAGATAACTTTGATGAAAGTCACTTTGATTCAAGTAAGCAGGAGACTACAAAATATTCAAGTAATCATTTATGAATGCAGATTAGGTAGTTTAACTGGGTTTATTTTTATTACTATATAAAAAAGTATAGTTGAAACACATAAATTAAAAAAATTATATTTTTAGTGATACAAAATTGGTTCAAAAATTTACTCAAGTGTATATATATATATATTTCTGTAAATATATCATACATGTATTATTGTATTATAACATTTATTTTTTATTATTTTATTTTTCAAATTTATCAAAAGCGTCTAACAAACACACTGTAACATATTTGAGTTCACCAAAGGGAAATTGGAAAGATGTCTGTGATGATAAAATATCTAATGCAAATTCTAGTAAAACGTTTAGACTTAAATTCAATTGTTAAATCGCAATTTAATAAAATGTATTAAATAAATAAATCTAACTTTATTTTATTGGAATTATAGGTTCTTCTAAAGTACCTAATGGTAAAAATTCAGTAGAACCTCTAAGTTCGCCATCAGAGAAGTGGACTATTACTCCTGATACTAATAAGAGGCGATTAAACTTAAATTCAATAGTTAAATCACCATGTACATTTGGAAATAATTAAATAAAATATATTAAATAAATAAATCTAACTTTATTTTATTGGAATTATAGGTTCTTCTAAAGTACCTAATGGTAAAAGTTCAGTAGGACTTTTAAGTTTATCATCAGAGAATTGGAATATAACTCAGGATAATATAAATACTAGTAAGAGGCGTTTAGATTTCAATAAATCACCAGGTACATATTTTGTAAATTAAATAATTTATCACACTTGTATATTTAAATATATAAAGGTTTATAATTTAATTTTATATTTGAATTCTAGATTCCATTAAGATGTCTAATGATAAAAAAAATACAGAAAAATCAATGGATGGTAAGCAATTATGGTATACAAATTATAATTGTAATATATACCTAATCACAATTAATTTGGTTTTTTTTTAGAAAAAATATCTTTACTCCTTAGAGCCGTTACCAATTTAAAATATGAAATAAGAGATTATGGCCTGAAAATTGATAGGCTAGAGAATACTGTGATGAATAATATGAATAAAAGTGTGACTGAGAACAACTGTAACACTGAATTAGATGTACAGTTATTTGACTTTCCCATAAAAACTTTTGAAGAATTAAACATTTTTGAAAACAAACTAATGGATAAACCTTTTCGACTACAGATGGTAAATAATTTAAATTAATATATGTATACAATAATCTTCTTTCTCTCCTTCGCCATCTTTCCCAACTATTTGGGGTTGGCCACTCTAGTCCTACTCTAGTTAACTCTATCTTCCGCATCCTCATAACACTGGCCATCACATCCTTTCCACCTCTTTTTAAGTCTTCCTCTATAAATATAGAGGATATATAATATTTGATAAAATAATAGTATCAAAAAAATAGTTAATCAAATTTTTAAACATAATTTTGAGATGAAACCTATTTATACCTACTGTTCAATTTTTAATTATTAAAATTTGTTAAATTTTAATTAAATTATATTTAAATAAGTAAATTTTACTTGTAACAACTATTTTTATTGGCTAACATTTAGTCTTCTTTATTGGTCAATATTCTGTGTATTATATTTAACTTCACTAGCATTAACTATTTTGTTAAAAATAAAACTAATATGACAAAAAATCTATAGCCTCCCCCACAATAAAAAAAAATATGTCACTGGATGGTATTTTTATTAAATTAATAAATAACATATTATATACAATAAGTTTATGCGTCTATAATATGGTTTATTAATTTTATTTTATAACTAGATAATAATATTAATGATATCAATTTTTGATGTCAGTATAGATTATTTTGTAACAACATAATAATTATTATATTATTACAATTAATTGTGTACAGATAACAATGTTAGGGGTGCTTTATTTTTATTTATTATACATTAACACACACACATATATTAACAATTTCTTAAGCTAGTCTGATAAAATTAATACTTTGAAATGAAAAATCACAGATCTCCTATAATACTATATATTATGTATTAGAAATAATATATTTTCAATTTAGATAAATAAGTAAAATAGATATATGATATTTTAAACAAATTGAATAAAATAATAATATTTTCATTGTTTTTAGATAAAGTACCTTGCTAGGTTGGAAAATGCGAAAATCGGTGACATGACAAGAAAAATTATGGCCAAAATGTTCCACAATAATATACTAACACAACATTCTTATATGGGCCAAAAAAAAAAGAATGTGTTTTCTGTCCTAAATTCGTGTTCTTTAATATATTATTTTTTCTATCTATAATTAATGTTTTTGTATCTTAAAATAATTATTCACATTTTTATTAATTATATTCAATGTTTCAGAAACTATAAGGAGTGTATACCTATCCATAAAAACTATTGATTTGGAAATTGTTGGTCCACTAAAAATGTTTATGGCAAATGCCAAATTTCGTGAAAGTAAAAAGCAACCAAATTTACCAAACGAATAGAAGAAATTTTGTATATCATCCATCATAACTTTTTAATTTTTATCAGTTGTTTCATTGTAATTTTATTGTTAGTAATAATTTTTTTTATTGATTTTTTTTTTATAAAATATATAAATAAATAATAATTAATTTTAATACTTATTTAATAAACTACAGTTCTTAAAATTACAATCCAAGTTTTGAATTTCCTTTTTACCCTTGATATGTTTTCTTATAAAATAACTGGTTTTTTTTTTTATAAATTGTTCCTTAAAGTATATTATATAAAGGTAGCTGACTTTTTCATCTCAAGGAATTGTTTTTAAATTGCTATTTCCTATATAGTTGTATTGAGATGCGGCTATATGGGCAACGAATATCCACCGTGTTTATATTGTATTCAATGATACAATAATTTTGTATATTGGTTTATTAATATGCAGTTAAGTACTTACTACTACTAAATATTTATTATTAAATGATTTTTAATTTAATATAAATTAAATTATTTTATACTTCATTAATACCTATATAGTATGTAATAAAATTATTAATACTTAATAATTAAGTAAAATAATATTATTTTACCCAATAATTATGGCATATTATGTTGACATACAATATTAAAATATTGTAAAAATAAAACGATGGAATATCGCCGAGTGAAAACGTTGAGTATATCTGCGTGTGGTGATTCGTGATGAATATCCACGGTGGAAAAATGCCGTGTATAGCTGCAGCCTAAATAAAATATAATGGGGTCTCATAAATTTTGGACGTATATATTTTTATGATATAACAATGATATAACAAGTGAAAATATTTTTAAAATAATACAGGAAAAATATTTTGAAGAATTATTTGGGATATATTTTGAAAATGTAAATAAAATATTTAGAAAATATTTCTAAAATATTTTAATGATGTTATTAAGGCGACAAAAAATATTTACAAAATATTTTGAAAATATACCATGATCATATGAAAACATTTTCAAAATATAGTATATTTTCTACAAAATATTTTTAAAATATAATTATGCTATGTGGGTTACGTAATAGTTCAATGAAAAGTGAAAAATAGCGTAATTAAATTTTCATTTGATTATCAATAAATTATAGAATAAATTTACCACACATTTCCAATCATCGGAAACTAATCTTAATATTATTGAATGGGATATTTGTGGTAGTTATAATGGATTTGAAAGTAATGATTCTATATAGAACTCAGAATATACATAGAGTAAATTAAGATTGACTAATTATAAAATTTTCATTCTTTAAAACCTAAAATAACATACAATTCATAACTTTTATAAGTAATCATAAATTGGAATTATTTCTTTTAAAAATGATTATTTACATGAATTAAGTACTAAAATACACATACACTGAAATATATGTATTTTAATGTATGTCTTAAGGGGTTATTATTATATTACATTATAAGGCGTCGTTCAAAACTGCACACCTACCGTTCATAACCACACATTTTACATGGTTTAATACCGCATACATTTTGTCTATTATTAAAATGGAAATTTGGAAGGTTGATAATTCAAAACCGCACAGATTTGGTTGGCAGTTAAAAATTATACAATTAATAATAAAATAAATCGTCGTAAAAATAGTTTAAAATATAAAATTTTAATAATTTAAACATTTAAAGATTTAAATTTTAGATTGGAATAAATTTACATTCTATTCTTTTCAAATACTCTATCAAAGTTATTTCATTGCTTATGAAATGTTTATATAAATTTAAAATGAATTTGTCTTTATCCCTACATACTTTACGTGTACTTTCGTCTTACTCCTTTTCTTATAAGTCAAAGTTTGGTTTCTGTAATTGTCTGTTGTTGTTTTAACACATCTATCTGAAAAAATAAAAATACCCAAAATCTATTTATCATTTTAAATACGTATTCTTACCGAATGAAATATAGTAGGATGTGGAACATAAAATGCATACCTAAATTGACTATGGTAATTTTCTGCGCCGTTTGTTGTTCTTGTACTTCCATTGGACTCTTCTGCCCACAATTTCGCTGTAAAATTATTAATCCTTATATAGTTATGTGTATATCCAATATATAATCAGCAAAATCAGTAAATTGTTTTTCTTCTGGATAAGTATCCATTATTTCAACAAATCCCTCAGTAATCAAATGTAATGATAAATAAGGTAAGCCAAAAAATAGTTTAACCAGTATTCAGATTGTGAATTTTTATCATTGTTATTTATTTTTAGTATTGGAATAGAAATAATTTTTTTGTACCATGCTTGGCCAAGATGGAAACGACATGCTTTAATCATAATTAAAGGAAATAATTCTTTAGCAGCTATGTGTGCTCCACGTTGCTACTAATATATGTAAAATAAAAACGATATGTGTATCTTAATTAGAGAAACGAGAAACGTGTAATATAGCAATCTGTGGATAATCCCGAAAGCTTTATTTTGATTAAATATGATTTGGTTCTAAACGATAATGTGATTTGAGATAAATATGTGCGTAATTTATACATATCATTATGTGCGATATTGAACGGTATCATTTTGGGAAAATGGTGTGAAATTGACATATAATACTATTAACGAAATTTTGATTTAATGTGTGTCTTCAATGTTTACAGATGATACATGTTTATGTAAGTAAACTTAAAATGTTTTAAATATAGATATACACTGTTCTCACAAATGAATCATAAAATTGTTTAAAACTAAAAACTATAATAATAAGTTATGATAGAGTTCACTTTAAAATATTTTATGATTTTTTACAACATTGTACGGATTGAATTATTTTAAAATTGAATTAAATTGTGACCGTAATTTATTATGGAATAAGTCTGATGAAATATTTTCACATTATCAGTTATTCATTCTACCAATTACAAAACAGACTTAATAGGTACTTGTAATTGTTATTTTTGAAACAGAAAATTTGTTATGTTATTCATTGAAGTACATAATATGTATACACCAATATAAATAAAGCCGGTCAGTAGGTTGTAGAAGCACTTCGCTCGTCGGGTGTCAGTATTGGTGGATGCACTTCGCTACTGGGCAGGTTACTTTTGGTGGATGTATTGAATTTGAAAGCAATGATAAATCATTGCATTCAATAAAACGATTCTGAGC
>JAIPRL010013079.1:0-11062 GCA_025469235.1 Pemphigus obesinymphae
AGGCTTTAGCGCGGTTCAACAACTTCTGACAAAATCAAGAAATCGGTTAGAAATATCTAAAAAGGGAGATTTAAGATTGATGCTAACATCTATTGAGCCAGATATAATTTCATTAGCAGGAAATCATGAATCTCAAGGCAGTCACTAGTAGCAAGTATTATTCTGTAATTATTTAATGACAAATATTATATTATATTATATATATTTTTAGTAGATATAAGAATTTAGTATATAAAAGAATTTGTTTATAGGGTTTTGTTTTTCACTTTAATTAAATGGCTAATTATAAAAAAATAAACTATATTTGTTTTTATTTTATTAAGGGGGGGACGATTTGAGTTTTTGAAAATTTAACAGGAGCGTTGAGTAGAAAAAGGTTGGGAAACACTGGTTTAAATGAAGCATTGGAAAAAAAACTCTATCGATTCGTGCAGGATCATTAAAATATGGAATTTCATAATCATCTTGCACTTAAAGAGCCAGGTAAAACATTTAAACGCTTTAGGATGATCTTCTGTTTAGACAAGTGAAGAGGAACTACAATTCGTATGTCATATTATCGCCGTCTTAAACTCCGGTTTCTCTGTAGATGTGTTTGAACTTCGATGTATTGTCAAGTCCAACCTGGACTGCAGTGGTAGAAAGGAGTTAAGATTCAAGAATAACTTTCAGGTAATGATTGAGCGGAAGGATTCATGAATTGCCACAAAACAGTGTTGACGCAGAGAATTGCAAAAAATATATTGTACTTGAAAGCAAAGACCGACAGAAGGGTTGTAAAAAACTTTTTTAATCATTTGGAAAAGAAAATTTGTGGAATTACAAAAGAAAATATATGGAACGCCGATGAGACTAATCCGGTTGACGATCCTGGGGAAAATTATCACGATGAGAGATACTAAGTATCCTAGGAGGATACAAAATTCTTCAAATACATGCATGTTCATAACTCAGTTTCCTTATCTCGAACGGTGGTTAAAAAACATCCCCTTTAACATTTTTCAGTACGATACTCTGGAATGCTCAAATTATAACCAAATATTAATCAAAATAATTGAGAATTTCTTTTGAAATTAAATCTTATAGTTTTAATTCTTTTTTTTTTTTACAAATATTCGTTTATATTATTTTAGTGTTATCAAATGTGTTTGATAAGAACCACGGACTAAGATAGAATCTGAAACCCACACACGACTGATGTATTTGGCCTACATGCATCAGTCGTGTTACTTTAAACTTACTTATTTTACTATAAAATATATATCTGTATACTAAGATAACAATGATATTATATATTACAATATACATATGTACATTATACACTATATTTGTATGTTAAATTTTCATGAATTTCTTTTAATGTTAAAAATCATATTCTAAAGAAAATACAATTTATGTTCCTATTAAGTACTTTTAATTGTTTTGTTTTAAAATAGCTCTTTATTAAAATACGTAAAACTGGGTTTCATACACACACACACACACACACACACACACACACACACATACACACACACACACATATAGGACACTTGTACCACATTTTAACCATGTATAATGTGTAAATTTTGATTTTTTCTTCGTCAATTGGAAATACTTACATTTTTGGGAAATAATTAACTCGGATACTATTTTTTATATTTTCTCAAATAACAACTATTCCTAACTTGTACATATTTATTATTATGAAAAAAATTATTCTCTTTCAAAATATTAAATTTTTATAAAATATACGCTTATAACTAAATGGGGAAATTAGTCCTCCCTAGAATTTATTCCCACTTTAAACCCTGGGCTTAGGTGATAAATAAATATTTTATATTATAATTTTAATTGCATAGGTAAAATTTAAGTACTTTATATTTAAGTATTACCTAAGATGACAATGATTAAATTTATTTTTTTCAGGCTTATCAATAACATTTATAATATTATCAATTAAGTAAACGTACATTATTTATTTATTCATTTAAACATTTATTTATTTGATTTTAAATTTATTTAATTTCTTCATTACTTTAATTTATGCTTAAACGTAAAATGAATACCAATAATATACATTTTTTTTTTTCTATATTTCAAGTCACAAAAATATTTAAAGTAGAAAATATTTTAGTGGACATAAGTATCTGCCTTCATTAAGCAAATGATTGTCTTGAAGGCAGAGAGTACTTCCATAAAATATAGTTTCGATAACAAATGTACTATTAAATAAGGATGACCTTAATATACATAAATGGATTTAAAAATAAAATAAGATATGAAAAAAATGTTACATAGACAATTACCTTTAAAATACATATTAATACACCATATTATTTGAATTGGGTGATACAAAAACAGATAAAAAAAAGAAAGAGGGACAAAAGAATGAAATTTACAAAATCAATTTTTTATTAAAGCTTTTTGATGTTATACTGATTACTTATAATATTTTCCTTAACTATCAAAGGTAAAAAATTCTGAAGCAAGGTAGTCAACGAATTTTTGAACAAATGATGTTTTATAGTAAGGCACTTTATAACAAATGCAATATGTTTTCTTTTTTGAGTAATCTTATAAGTAGAATTGACCGAAAATTTTATATTTTTCAATAAAAATAGAATTACAATTTTTTTTATATTAATTATTTTATTTCATAATAATTTTACTAGTAAGACATTAAATGTTATAAAATTAAATGATGAGGAGCCTTCTAATGAAGTTTTACGTAAACATATAAGGATAAATTGTTTTTGTTGTATCTTTAAAGTAAGTATCGCATTTTCAGCTAGCCCACCATAAATAAACAAACCGTACTAAAACAAGGATTAGCACAGAGATAGGTAAACTATACACATTGTTTGTACAGGTATAATATGGCGTAACTTACAAAAATTGAAACTCAGACTCTGAAGTTTCATATCTAAACGATTTACATTCACCTAAATATCTGTACTAGAGACCAATTGTAATGTGTGATAATGACTACTGTTGCATGGCATGTTGTCATCACATAAATGAAATACTAAATTGTTAAGAAATTCGTTATTATTGTTTATCAGAAAATTCATAAACATGGACTTTTTGAAATTAATAGATAATTTCGTATAATTTAGTTGTTCAATAACATAATTTGATTTTTCCCGCCAATACAACCAATGTATTCCCGAAAAGAACAGACATATGTTATCTGTATAGGTTACAATTTGACTATTATTTCAAGGTTATATATATTGTTAATGAACAAAATACATAAAAGTTGTCCAAAAACACTACCCTGGGATATTCCACAGTTCAAAGATAATTCATTACTAGTGATATTATTAATTTTCACGGATTGGCTACGATTAGTTAAATAACTTTCAATTTTTTTCTACAAAAAAGTTTCGTAAAATATGAATTAGATCTCCGTTACTTACTATGTCGATGGCCTTTGTCAAAAACAACACTAGTGATTTCTTGCCATTATCAAGAGAGTAATAAATTTTATTGTACGGTAAAGAGCATTTTCCGTACTATACCTCATCTAAAACCATATTGATTTTAAGAAAGAAGTTAATTGTGTTATAGAAATGCCATAAGTCTACTTTTAATAACATTTTTCGAATATTTTCTAAAAATTACTCGGCATAGAGTTTGGTCTGTAATTATTATTAGACGTCTTATCTCCGTTTTTATAAAGTGGTTTTACAATTGGTAATTTCCAAAATTTTGAAAAAATACCATTTAAAATACTTGGGTTATATATGTAAGATAAAGGTTTGACTATGTAAAGTGCAATAAGTTTAAATATTTTAGTAGATATGCCATCAAAACCAGCAGGAGTTTCATCTTTTAGTTTATTTATTATCGTTGGAACATCTGATTGTGTTATATTAATATTGTACAAATTATCAAAGGACATTATGAAGTTTGAGTTTTAATCATTAAGTTAGAAGGAGAAATATTTTTAGTTAGATTATGACCAATGTTAGTAAAGAACGTCTTCAATATATAAAAAACTCTAATACGATTTTTATCAAGCCAACTAAGGTGATTAATTATTTTAATTTGTTTCAAATCATCATTTACAGTTTTTCTTTTTTTACCGATTACCTCTCTCATGGCTTTCCACGTAAGTTTCGGGCTGAAAGATACATTTTCAAATTTTTTTTCTTAATAATTAATTTTCGCAATTTGTAACGTCTTAGTGAATTTATTTTTACATCTTTAATAATGAGAAGTCAGATTATTATTATTAGGATGTATATGTACTTTGAGTGATAATTTTTATTTTTGACGTAAAGATTGAAGCGTAATAGGGGTCATCCATTCCTTAAGTAGTTTACCTTTGGAGTTTGCTTTTTATAAGTAATTGAAACATTAATTGACTTATTTTTCTTACTTAGAAAATTAATTACAGCTACGTCAACATACCTAATACATTTTTTAAATCTCGTCCCACCCAACACTTTTAATAGGGCCTAATAATATTGCGTAATTAGTTATTTCCGAAGAATTTTCTAATATCACATTTTCATTGTTGTGTTCGAATGCGAGAATATTCGTACAAATTGACAGTCATACTAGTCTCTATACTCCATCTGCTATATTAAGACATTGATTATTAGGTTCTTTAATAAATATATCATCTATACATGAATGTTTATAACCAGTGGGTATTTCGGTGTATACATTTATATAAGATCTAAAAACATGTTCCGAAAGAATATTTAATTAATGATTATCAATGGAGTCTTTACCTAAAATATTTAGTTTATTATCATCTATAACAATTACACATCCATTAATACATTTTACTGCTGAAATAATATTATTAAAATTATTCGAAAATTCGTTTCTATCACTTAAAGGCGATATATACATACATAAATATTTATAGACAGATTATCTAATGTTAAAACAACATTTATAATATTAGCCTCCTTAATGAAATCATATTCATAAAAGTCTTGGCAGACATGTTTTTTTCATAAAAATAATGATTTATTTTTAGTTTCGAATAAAATAAACCATAACCCGGAATCATATATTTACAATAACTAACATCGTGGCAAGTTTTTGTTAAAATAATTACATCCAGATTAACACTATTCATATAATTTTCGAGAACCAATAATAATTCATGAAAATTAGAATTAATACTTAATATATTGCATCTAAAAACGCTAAGAGTATTATTATTAGCACATTTAATAGAGTGCATATATTTATAGATACAATTATAATACATTATAATCTAATACATTTCTAAAAATATTAGTTAGTTCCATTTAATACGAGTCATTTCAAAATTTGAGACCAAAAAATGTATTTGAGGAGAAAATGGCTTTTATCAACTTATCAAAATCAGATTTATCATATATGATATGTACTTTTGAATTTTCAGTTTTTTTCAAGAATATTTTATAACGATTGTACCAGAAAAACTTATACCCATTATCTCTAGCTTATAATCTAGTGGTGTAAAATAAATCACTATTATATATCGTAAGATAGTTATTAATTAAAATACCAGTTCCTTTCCAGTTTTCGTTTATCTCGCTTTTTTTGACTTTTTCTTTCTTTGCCGATTCCATCAATTTTTTTTTTTTTTTTGAACAAAATAATCCACTTGACCACCATTTTTTAAAATTTATTTTGAAGTTTGAATTGAACTCGGAAAGATTTTGATATTGATACTTGAGTATTTAATTTCGCTGCAATTTCCATCACAATTTGTATACAGTTTACATCTTTAGTTTCATTTACTCCAATTATTTCAACATAATTTACAATTGATTTTTGTTCAAGTAGGTTAAATGTTTCTCTAATAAGTTAAATTCGTTATTTAAAGTGTTATTGTTTTCTTTTAATATTAAATTTTCATTCTTAAGTTCTCTAATAGAGATTAATATGTAATTTTTTACCAAACTCCTCAAACTATATATATATTTTATTATGAATAAAACAAAATGAGAATAAAGTCCAAATTAGAATAATGAAGATAAGGTTATATTTTTATACTGCCATTAACGTTATGGAAAATATGAGAAGAATATAAGATATTTCAATAATTATTTAAAAAAAGTCGAGCCTAGATTGATTTAATTAATTTTATGCACACGCTAACAATAAAAAGTATGTTCAAAAAAATGTATAATGGTTTTTGTAAGGATATATAAAATTTCATACTTATTTGCATTTCGCACACAACCACACAACATGTGTGCCCATTAATTTTATTACGTGTTTATTTTTTTTATGTATTTTTTTTTAAAAATATTTTTTTTATTTTATAAAGGAGTAAAAATTGTAAAACTATTTTGTGAAACAGAAAAATCGAAATCGAGAAAAGCTTTTACAAATGAACGATAGAGTCGTATGCAAAATTTAGGATGATGGGAAGAGAAGAGCAATGTGATTCAGAAATAAATCTGAAAGTAATAGCGATGTAATGGAAGGCGAATATAGTTTAATGAATAAATATGTTCCATAGTGATTCAATGACTACACAAAATTTAATAATTGATGATGAAATTTTAATATTTTGCTAAAATATTAATAAATTAATCATAATAATAATTTTAGTTAAGTACTGTACTATTAAAAATTTTTATATAAACAATGTCATAATTATAATATATAAACTATAGTAGGAAGGTACAATAGTAAATTTCTTTCTAAATTATATTTGAATACCTATTGTTAAATTATAAATTTCACACCATTTTATATTTATTTCTATCATAAATTTTAATATGCAGATGTGTCTTAGGGGTATATGATGTATATGCATTTACTGGATTACGCATTAAGATTGAACCCTATGAACATAAAATTATTTGATTTAAACAATTAACTTAATGATGCGTGTACGTATATTATGATAAATAAATTACAATGACATCACTAATAGTATGCATAATAATTTAAAATAAAAATTTCTACGTTATAAAATTGGACACTTTTGAAAGAAAAGTTCTAAGACGAATCTATGGACCATATCTTGACCCACGAAACGGAAAATGGAGAATATGAATCAATGAGGAGCTCGAAAACCTGTTCTAAAAACCATGCATATCAAGGGAAGCCGCAAGGAAAAGTTTAATGTGGGCTGGACACGACTGGAGAAAAAAGGACACAATGATAAAGGTAGTAATTTAGGAGGAACCGATAGGAAAAAGACCGCTAGGCAGACCGCGCCTTAGATGGGAAGATTCAGTGAAGAACAGTTGGAAAAGTGGATCCAGCAGAAAACTGGATGTAAGTAGCGAAAGACAGAGAGAGGTGGAGGAATATTTATGCTACGGGATGGTCTTAAAGGCCGGAAACAACCCCCCCCCTCAAAAAAAAAAACGCGATTAAATAAATATTAAGTAGGAATATGCATAAATAATAATTGGTATTCTTAATTTAATAATAATATACCGGTCAGTAGGGAGTATACTATACATGAGTAAATTATTAAAATAAAAATTAACAACACTTGAGAACTAATACATTCTTTGCTACGCTCAAAATCTAAAAATGGGTGAAAATATAACTAATATATTACCTGTAATTATTTTTAGTCATTCCAAGTATTAATATCGAGAGTAGTAATAATGGATACCTTTACTTGCAGTATAGAAATAGAAAATGATGTGAAAATTAAGGCTAAACTCGTTATTAGAAGTAAGTATATGTTACCCAATATTGATATTTTTACTTGAAAAATACCATTTAATTTTGAATTTTTTATTCACGTGATATATTTTTCTATTTTGATCCCAATGACGTTAAATTTTAAATCCACTGGTACTGATAATAATTCTGAACTCTTAAATGGTAAAAGCATTGCATTATATTATTATGTGTGTTTTTAACATTCTACTTTTTCATTTTTAAAGTTGTTGATTGACATAATTATAATAAATTATGAATTAAAATTAAAAATCATATATATAGTTATAACTAAAAAAGTATTACAAGATCAAAGAGATGTTATATAGAATAATATGATTTTTATATTGTTGGATATTTTATTATTTATATTATATAACATTTGTCATATTATGTATACTGTATATTAATAAGTGTCTAAGATCGTATTCAAGAAGAGAGTGAATTGAGAAAAAAAATACATAAATTTATTGGTTGAACATGACAAAGAAATGAATCCTTACTGGAAATATATACATTTTTGATTAATTATATTTTGAATACTAAGAATAATGTAATTATTTTATAATAATAATGACATAAAAGGATTACCGGTAAATTAAAATCCAAAGTATAATATTTGGTTAACGGTTACCAAAGACGGCTTCTTAGATTTAAAAATGAAAACCGGGAAGTGGTTTTTGGTTCTCAAAAAATGGGTCTTTAATGAATGAAAAGTATACTAATAAAACAAATTATTATAGTTACCAGGTTGGATAATATGTTTTTCACTATAAATTTATTTCTAAACACATATTACTTACAATTTATCATAATAATAATGTGAAAATTAAATAATATTGTTTACCTACTTAATAAGTATTATTAATGAACTAAATGCAAAATGACCACAAACATAAACATGTAGAGAAAAGTATCCAATAAAGTTTTTTAAAAACTTCAGAATTGGGCCCACCATGATTTTGTATTTAAATGTGGATGCAATCTATATATCCCCCAATTCCTTGCATTTAATATATCCTTTGACATTTTCCTTAACTAATCTCCGTTCATTGACAGTATTTGGAAAATAAATATTAAGTTGGCTAGTTAAACTTGTTGACATTCGTTAAATAGTTCTTGAATCAGTTTTATGATCAATGCCTCCTACGTAACCACATTAGGGTGGTTTTTATATGTAAAAGAAAATTTTTTTTTGCATTGGGTACTCTGTCATTATATTCTACCTTCCAAAATAATAACATATCATGGTTATATATTTTTTAATTTTGTATTTTAAGGGTCGCTACCAAAAGTTGAAATTTAGTACTTATATTATTTATGCAACATAAAATAATATATTTTATATAAAAAAACGTTTAATAGAATTCACTCGCCTTGTATTTATTTATAACATTATGTATTATTTTTTTATAAAATAAGTAACATTCAATATTAGGTTAACAATGCATAATAATACAGCATTCGATCACTTAATTTTGCAACATCCAGACTAACAACCAAATTGTAGTTAAGACGTTTTTTCCTACCTCGCTTTTTCGGTGGTGATATTGTAGTTCTAGGACGTTGTATATTAAAAGTATTTCTATCAGATAAACTATCATCGTCATCACTTGAACTAGAAGACAAAAAATATTTGATTGCTCAAATAGTGATTTAATTTTTCGTTTTCTTCTTCTCGCCTTCTCTTAACACTACCATTTTTCTTCTCCTGTTCAACTTCCATTTTTGTAAGTTTTTTATTTATATTGCCAATTTTTCCCGGTTTTCCTTCTTTTCGATGCAATAATAGAAATACTTTATCTTCTAAAATTTTAATTTGATTAAAAGCATCAGCATCAGCAATATAAAAAGCGATGGCCAAGGTTTTTATTCCACTCTTCTTCCTTTATTTTCATCAGTCAAATCCTTTAGCTTTATTTTCCTTATTTTTTTTTAGTTTTTGCCATTGTTTAAAAAGATTTTCAATTTTATTTATTATAGGCTTTTTATGTCTCATAGGTATTCTAGTCTTCTTCCAAATAGTGATCACATAAGTTTAAGTTATTTTAAGAACCACCCTAAACCACATACTATATTTAATTGCATATATATAATTGATAATTAATGTTAATTATGTAATTATTATATCCATTGATATATTTATATAATTTGGACATTTAGTTAAAAGCCGAAGAATTTGAGGAATTTGTATGCCACGATTATAGGTATATTAATATTTGAAACTAAGTTCATTACAACATCGATACGGCAAGTAACGGATTTTTACGAGTAATAAATCTAATATTATATAAAAGTAATATTTGTATTAGCTTCCATTTCTTAGCTAAATATAAACTTATAATAAATAATAATTATAATATTTACTAGTATCTTTTATAAAACTCTAGATTTGAGTAAAACTCTAATAGATTTTCAAAATCTCTAATATACCATTTTGATACGTTGTCCTCTTTGACAAATTTAATAAAATTAATGAATTCTAAATCCTTGGCTATTTTATTAGGTATAATATAAATAAAATTAAAAATATATAAGCTTTGTTCTTTAAAAACAAAGTATATAATTATGGGATAGTTAATTGCTGGTAATTGACCAATTGAATTTATAGGTTACGTTAGTATCACTGTCCCATAATCATGTTTATGCAATGCTAATTTAAAAGAACATTAACATGTATCACTAAAACCGTTTAGACGTTACTTAAAATGACTATGCATACATAGGATAGAATAATTGGATATTTATTCGTATTTGTATATTCAATAAATTATAAATTATTAAAAAAAAAATTATTTACCTTTATAATATGCTAAAGCTAGATTACCAGCAACAAAATATTTATAATTATTATATATATTTATATATAAATTTTAATATAGTTTTTACAAGGATGTATATCAACTAGTTATGTTATTATTAACTTATTAACTTAAGAAGACGCTATACCCACTTTTGTTTTCTTTGTTTATCTCACAGATAATATAGCAAAATCACACTACACAGAATTAAAATTTAGGCGTTTATTTTAAAAATGGAGTTTAAAAACCTGTAACAAAATTTAAAAAGAGGAAAATTCACCCACCTTGGGTGCTTTTTATATAATAGTATTTAAAAATTGTCGCTAAAATTTGGAAATAGGTATACTTATAATATAGTCTTAGTAACTGAAAAAATACAAGCAAAAGTTATTACTGTTCCTTTTTAAAAATACCTAATTACCATCTTTTATAGTTGTATAATCACATTTGTTAAAAAAAAATTCATGTAGCTGTTATATACCCTACAAACCATATACTTAGATGTTTCCTTTTGAAACGAACTCGAGAATATTTAAAATCGTAATTGTGACAAAATCGTAGTTAGCCCATATGGACCACCCCATGCCGAGTCGTTATACGGTCTACCGATTTCATACTTAGGCATTGTAAAATAA
>JAIPRL010013080.1:0-11059 GCA_025469235.1 Pemphigus obesinymphae
TTTATCATTGCTTTCAAATTCAATACATCCACCAAAAGTACCCTACCCAGTAGCGAAGTGCATCCACCAATACTGACACCCGACGAGCGAAGTGCTTCCACAACCTACTGACCGGCTTTTTTTAATAATTATAATACAATATAAATAATTATTATTTATAAATATATTATTAACAGTTATTGGGGTGATTGAAAATGGAAAATCCATCTTTACTTACAACTCGTTGCCGTAGTTTCCAATTAAAATAATATAAACTTTTATTCGTATTGTTGGATTAAGGTTTCTATAAATAAGTATAGTAGATTAAATAAATTATTTTAAAATTCTCATTGGAATTATAGTTTATTGTTATATTGTTTTTATATTATGATTTATACGTCTAATAACTGGGAATTTAACACGCTAATTTATATTAAAAATAGTATGTTATATATATATATATTTTTTTTTTTTTTGTATCAAGTTGGTATTATATTATCGAGTGCAACTAAATCCAATACATTATATTTTACTATACAAAAAATAAACGTTTGTCGTATGCGTATTAATTTTTTTTAAATTGTTACAAATTATTTTAAATGTAATAATATTATATTTTATTTCGATAGTGAAAAAGAAACATTTGCGAATATCACTTATAAATAATATAAAAACATTGTAATATCTTTAAACATTATATTTTATGTGTCTATTTACGTATTTTTTTAGTTTTTTAAACCAGGTGTTCAATACATTAGAAATATTACAATAACACTTTAAAAAAATATTATATTATATATTATCCTATATTTTGTATACCTATTCTTATACTATTAAATTGGTATTGATTTTTGGTTAGGTACTTACGTAGTGTTTGTTTTATATTTGAAATATACATAGTGTATTACATCACGTATACATCGAAAAATTAAACTATACTATAATGTATTAAATACCTGTGGATTTAAATATTTCTAATATATATATTTATATATTGAATATCATTTAGTACGTAGGTAGGTAATATAATATCAAAGTCCAAGGATTGGTCATGTTATCTGATTTATTTTTAACTCATCCTTAAATTTAATCAGTATTATTATTATTATTTTATTTTAGTATTAAACGCATAAATAGACAATAGTTTAAAAAACAATAAATACGATAAAATGTTCGTCAAGAAAACTATAAAAGTAAAAAAAAATATAAAACTATAAAAAAATATAAATACAAGTAAAAATACAAGTTTACTAATATGCTTTAAAAAGACTTAGCATTTTGTGGAGAGGATAGTTACGGCCATGAGAGGTAATATGCAATTGGACGAGGTATAGAGAATGGGACTTCATGAAGCGTGATGGAACGCGGAGATGTAGTTATTGAAGATTATAAGTAAGCAAGTAAGTCAAGAGTACCAGGAAGTGGAAATAAAATAGAGTAGGTATTTGAAAACATTTGAAAACAGTGGCCTATATATAGGACACCGCAAACAAGTATTCTTATGTGTTCTTTTTTTCGACTTTTCCACATTGAATCGATTTAGATTATTATATAGCATAAAAACATACCAGTGAATGAAATTTCATTTTGATCACTCGTTCATTATAATGTGCATTTGATTTTTGTACATCAGCTTGTCATAACGGAATAGTGGTATCATCTTCAAAGTAAGTGCAATATATTTTTAATATATTTATTTTTTATAAAATACATGAAATCATAGAGGTACATTACTCTTTACTTATTATATTTTCATAATTAAAAATACAATTATTTCACATACATTATCATTTATTAATTATTTACGTATAAATCTATACTTTGTTTATATATATTTACCTATACTTAGGTACATATAAATCACTGAGATTTAATAGACTCACAAATATATATTTTTTTTCAAGTCACTTAGTATGAATGATATAATCAACATCTTGGAGATAAATACGTTTATTGATGATACTATTTTCTTAAAGACTCAGATAACGATGAACATACAGCTAATATTAACCATTTACCTGGTAGTTCATTAAAAAACAAAGTTATTTTATCGAAAAAAACACAACAATAATAAATTTAAAACTAAACAAAAAAGAAACGCGTGATAGTAGGCAAGAAAAAAATAAGAATTATCCATTTTAAGTTTGACGTGAAGGATATTTAGAAACTCTTATGGTAACATAGAATCCAACCTAACCTAACTTGAGGTTCAGATGAAAACAGTAAAAAAATATGTGGCTCACTTGCTCCATTTGAACATTTGAATTATTATTCGATGATGATGTTTTTTATTCCATGGTACAATATACAAATATATTTGCTTTTTCCAAAAATATTTCCTTTGAATTTACCAAAAAAAAAATAAAGTGTTTTATTAGATTTCATTTATTGTCTGGATATAATGAAATATCCATCCGATGTTTCTACTGGAAAATACCTCTGATACTAATAATAGTTTAGTATCCAACGCTATGCGGCGTAATATATTTGATGATATTTGTCACATTATTCATTTTTTATAACAAATACAAATTGGACCGTTCTGATAAACATGCAAAATTAAGATCACTAATAATTGATAAATACTAGATTTCTGATGTAAACGTCGTTTGAAGAATTTCGTAGATAAATCCATAGTGCAAAAATAGTTACAACCAGTTTATCCATGAAAACTAATTCATTTTGGATTTAAGGTATTAGTTTATAGTTTAGTCATTACGTCTTGCATATGCTTTTTGGATATCTCCTTACCAAAAATAAGGAGGATTTGTCATATTAACTTATACTGACCAACTTTAACTCTCCGAGACCTGGGAAGCTCAATGGTATAAATATTTTCAGAACAAATAGTATTCGGTTTTATTAAGAAATGAAATTTCCCGTTTTTTTATGAAAATTAATTAAACAAACAAAAGATTTAGTTTTGTGTCGAATAACACCATTTTTGTCACCCTTTTGTGACTCTGTTAATAGTAACATTATATCATTAACCTAAAATATCAGAACAGATAAGACAGACCTATTAGTTTAGCAAATCGTTGGTCCGATTCGGAACGAAAAAAATATAAATTTCACAACGAAATATTGTTTCTGCTAACAATAAAAATATAGGTAGTGTTGATATAATGGACAAAAATTTATCACAATATTTTACCAGAGGTAAAAATGGTACTCTTATATTGTCTATATTTTATATACCTAGCAGTTTAAAATGCACGGCACCTTCATAGGATGTATAACAAATCTAAGGTGAATTTATAAGATTGGTATTTCGAGGAAGCATAGTGACGTCATATCTTATAAATTATAAAACAGAACGCACTCTCGGAAAAATTTGAGGAAAACCATCCAGTGTCAAGATTGAAACTAGATACAATATGTTCGAACATTATGTGATTCCCCAGGACTTACAAACAAGGTGTGGCCATTTTCATAAAAAAACGACAAAGTATATGAATTGTAACATTGGTGTTCATGAAAATTGTAACATTTCATATTATACGAAATAAGTTTTCTGTGTAAATAAATAGTTATTTGCAAACCTAATATAATTATGTTTTCCATATTATACACTATTATTAATTAGGTATCAATCATAAATATTATAATTTACACATTTATATTGGTATATTTCAGCAGTAAAATAAATTAATTATTACAATATCCTGGCTGAAATTATATATAATTTTAGAAACAAATCTGGTTTTAAATAATGTATTTTGAATATTACTCACAAGTTCTACCATTGAAGACTATATATATTAAAAACCAAAGAATTTTCTACGCTGTATATATATATATATATATATAAAAGAACATCACAGCTGGTTTGACAATATTCTTTTCTTTCTTCGATTTGCTATGTTCGTATTTTATTGTTCCTCGTATGAACACTTTAGAGGCGTAAATCAAATTTGTATCCACCATTTTCCAACTAATACCGCTAATTTTTGATAAACCTATTTTTAAAATGAAATTTTTTATAATTTATATTTTAGTAAACACTGTAAATATTTAAAATTTTATAATATTCCCATTGTGTGTACAAAAAAAAAAGTTAACCGGAATCGTTTAAATTGCAGCACTGCAATTGAAATCTGTAGTAGTTTAGTCGAAAATTTATTTGAGGGTAATAATAATAGAAGTTACGAGGAAAATAAACTGTATTGTGGAAGTCGTTATAAGAATCGAATTTCTGAATGTCTGAGAAAATAAAAATAAATATTTATAAATATAGGTTAAGTGAATATACTTTTAAAATAATTTTGTTAACCATGGTTTTTCCGTACCAATCCCTTACTTTGGGTGCAGGGAATTATTGTGATAATTAAGGATTAGGGAAGAATGAAACTAAATAATACAACAATAAACGTTTGCGGTAAGAATGACTACTATTGATGGAAAATAAAATTACACATATTATATAATATATATAACTTAAAAATAATGTTTGTAATCTTATTGACTAAAAAATAAATAATTATATTTGTACAAGTAAATGTTGACGTGACTCACGTGCCGTCAGGTACCTGGAATGATATCAATGAATTTATTTAAAAACAATTTAAAATTTTAAAACAATTTTCCTATTTAAAACAAGAAAATTTACTATTTAAACGGGGTGGAATAAATATCATCAGCTCGGCACTTGTGTGTGTAATATAGGTATAATGTATATACATATTACATATAAATATATTAGTACTAACATATTATACCTTTATATAATATACTATTATTAATTTCTAACTAAAATAATTATTTATCGTTTATACAGACTTGTTGAGTATAATATTCTTTAAAAATATATTGAATATACTTCTCAAATATTATTTAGTTAATAGCCTATACAGTATATAGTATTTAGTCAATACACTTCATGAAAGTGTATTGAAATTTCAAAACAGCCAATCGCATACAGTAAAAAATGTCGAACCACTGAATCTAGAATCAGTGTGACTTGGAAAGTTTAATCAATTCCACGATATAAAATTACAAACATAATAATATTTACAATGCACATAATAACATTTTGACACATTTAGAAACTTAGATTATGGGTTAGTGGTAGAGAGGGAGGGGGAAAAGTAACTACTTATTGGCTCTTTTTCATGCAATATATAATGAATTGAGTTATATACTCTGTGTTTGTACTTTCCTATATATTATATTATTTTCTGAGTCGATATCGATAATCATGATATTGTTTTTTACGAATACTAACAATAAAAATGTACTTATTTAGCATTTAT
This sequence comes from Pemphigus obesinymphae, assembly GCA_025469235.1. Taxonomy (NCBI): domain Eukaryota; kingdom Metazoa; phylum Arthropoda; class Insecta; order Hemiptera; family Aphididae; genus Pemphigus; species Pemphigus obesinymphae. Next base: position 5,232 of record JAIPRL010013080.1, read on the forward strand.
AAATACAAATAAATAGAACATTACAAATAACGTAAAATATTGTTTATATACATAATAATTGTAGTTTAAAGATGTTTAAGTCATTAAGAGGAAGGCAGTTCATCTGTTTATAAGGTTGAAAAATATTTATATCTTTTTATATAAAACTCTAACGTTTTTTATACGATTTTTTCATGAAAAAAGCCTCTTATACTTATATCTAATTTCCCAAATTGTTTTACGATTGCTCGCCGTGTGTTCCTTTACCATTACCGTTTTCAAACTATTCTACGGTTGTTTTGAGATTTTTTTGCGTTTCGTTCTTCCGCGTTCTCTCGTGCTTTAGATCATCACTTGACGATTTATCGTACCATCGTAATATTTTTAATACCTTATAGGCTTTGATTATCCGAAATCGGATTTACCGACGTTTTCAACTCTGTGAAAATCAGATTTGGGTATCCCAGACGGATATCTTAACGCCCGACCGAACGTTTTTCGACAACCCATCATCTCCGTGAAACTAGGACATCTTTCCGAATATACTTATGTTGTCTGTCAATATATGGTATCGTTCGTCATCTGAATAACTTTCTAACTTTTTCTTATTTTTGTAGTGGCAGGCATGACAGATAAAACGATTTTTCTTGAACTGATTCACAAAGTATGTATGTACGTCCCTATATTATAGTTTTGATATTTCATAGTTTAATTAAGTTAAATTAGTAAATTAGTTTCATTAATTTATATCAGTACATTTGGCAAACTTTTATAATAGGAATAATTATCGATAATGGTTATATAAAAACCTGAGAACGATATGTCCGAAGATGATATTTTTTTAATATCTCGTATATCTAGTACCTCTTTATTGTCTTCTCTACTTTTTTACAACACATTGTAATATAAATTGCTTTCTTGTCAGATGCGATTGACATGTTTATTTGTCTAATAATATATTGAATAATAATGTTTAACACCTACATTTGTTTTATAAATCATAAAAAGATAATAATAAATAATTATAATACGGTATAGAATATGATAATGATAGTATTCAAATAATAGTCATATGTTTGACTGAATGAAAAGGATTGAGGCAATATGCAATCAACGGATTTTTTACTGGGTTATGTGTCATATACAGTATACGGCTGAACTTAACTGGACTGAACTGAACGGACCCAGTGTGCTCGTTTCTTAAGACATACAGGATGTCAAACGAAAGCTTTTTTTTTTATCAAGGTTTGACAAAAATTTCTCAATTTTAGATCTGATTACCAGCGCCATTACGACATGTTATTTGTCAGATATCTCAATAAATGACCGCTAGAAATGAAATAAATCACAGAAATAAAAGGCAAAATCGTTTGAAGTATTTTTTAATTTAACAATAATTGACCAAAAATAAATAACCTTTTCCCATATATTTTAATAGTGTGAAATTAAACACCAATTTGAGTTAGAGAAAATGACGAACAACTCCAAAACACATCACTTTGACATTTTTAGAAGATAAAAAAAAATTGTAGTAAAAAGAAAAAAAAGAGCGCACATCGCTTGTTGGGTGTCAGTAGGGGTGGAAGCACTTCACTTACCGGATAGGATACTCTTAGTGAATGTATTGCATTTGAATGCAATGATAAATCATTGCATTCCAAATAAACTATTCTGAGCGCAGTTCGGTGTATTATACATAACTATTAATACTAATGATGTTTGACTAATGTTGTTTAGTATGTTTAACTTTATATCAAAAGAGAAATTATAGAAAAATGTTTTATTTAGTGTGGCCTTCTCTATACTATAAAATATAATATTTATTTAGAACAGCTTAATTTAATTTAAGTACATAACTGTTACTTTCAAACATACATTTAGTATATTTTATTTAAAGTTTAGTGCCTATTATGGTTTTTTAAAAACGTAGAAAATCCTAAATCATGCTATTATAGGTATATACACGAATTTCTTATTCAGTATAATATTGTTCTGTGGTATAATAAAATGTATATTATTAATGATCATAATGGTTCTAATAATAGTACAAAAGTATTATAAGTACGAAATTTTCCACCATTGCTTCTAAGTGTTAATAGTTTAATTTGAAAATGAGAATGTTCTGTCATCATGTGATAAGCCACTGTTCCACATCCTGTATAATTTAGTCCGTGATATAGATAAATAATAATTTTAGAAGTACGACATAAAATTTCATGACACAACAGTTACGTACAATAGTCATGTGTATTATAATAACCCTTCTTATTAACATTATTATTAGTTATAATAATTAATAAAACACTTAATATAAAATACAATAACTAAACAAAATACTTATAATTCGAAACCGTGTTAAATATAGATGAATAGTAGTGTGGGTATGTTTAAGTAGGCTAAGATGACCATTTCTATCTATAAAATCATGTTTAGTACAGACATTGTGTACCAATTCGTGTATAATATAATATATTTGTGAATTAAGAAAAACAAAATAAATCACCCGTCATGATTACTGTTGACTCCAACCCTTTATGTCATAATTTTAATCTTATCGTTATATTTTTATTTAATTTTCTAGTATTATTTATTATATTATATTATTATAGTTTTAGGTATAGATTCAGCAATATAATAAAACGACCCTTCATGTATGATTTGATTTTTGTTATGGCATTGTTCATTTTTTATCGCGTAAATCGATTTTTGAAAATAAAGTACCAATATTTAAGTTTCTACTATTTCGTGGAAACCCCGAAGTATTTATACTTAGTACAATGGACACAGATAAGAGAGTTCATTTCATTGATAAAAGAAAAATCATTGTCTTATGATGTGAATTTGATGGGCACTGCACGTCGTGTCCGTAAAAGTTACTCGGTATACAGGAAGAGTTTTTAGGTTAGTTTAGGTTTGTACTACGATATAATATTGTAGGGCACTGCAGTCACGGTGAGTCAATTTCATGGAACCCCGAAAAAATGACAATAAACTTTTTGCAACGATATCATTGCTATATCGATTGTATATTTATAGATATAAGAAAATTTAAATATAGAAAACTACAGGATTTATGTGACTCAAAATTTCAAGTTGTTGGATATATGTACACAAATACTTTTTATAATGAAAATAATTTAGATAATAAAAGTTCTAATCTAGTATCACCAATATTATGCTATTTTTTATTAGTTATTACAATTGATTTATACGTGTATTCTGCGTTGTCATTTTAGTGCACACTGGTATTTTAATTAAAATTTTCCCAAACAAATATTACTATTGACTATTTACATGTCTATTCATTTAGAATTAAAAATGTCCATATAGAATTAATTCAAAAAGGTTAGTGTTAAAAAGTTCAGTCTCTAGAACTTTTATTTTCTAAAATGGAATATTTTATTTCATATATTTCAATAAATTATATTTATATTAAATACAGGGCGAGCCCAATTACAGGGTATACTAAAACATAAAATTTAAAAAGAAAAATTACAAAAATTACAGACAAAAATTAACACTAAGGACTAAGGTATAGTGGGTCCTCATTAGCCAATTTTATCATATGGACAGTAGGGCAATTAGTTAAATAATTACTGTAGAAAAAAGGAATACGGAAAGAGAAAGAGTGTCTAGAACAAAAAGTTGAAACTCCAAAATTAACTTTAGATAAAAGGGCATCGGCCTCATCATTAATAAGTTTAGAAAGAGACGTTAGATTACCCTGTTTCCTTCTATCACCCAGGGTAGACAAATAAAAGCGCTACGACATAGGTTCACATGAGGTGCGCACTTAATGTGTATTGCGAAACGCCAAATTACAAACATTTCCGCTAAAATCTTTCCAGCTGACAACTACCATCAAGTGTGCATGGATCCCAAATAATTAAACAATAATTCAAAATAGACCCGACAAAAAAACAATATAATGTCTTAAGAGAACTGGAAAATTTAAAATCAGCCGAAATTCTCTTAATAAATCCGAGAAGCTTCAATGCCTTGCAGGGAACTTTCTCGATATGAGTCTGAAAATTAAGTGACTAATCAAACGAAATAAAGGGTCCATAATTCAATCACCTGAGTATTTTAGAGAAAAATCGTTAACAGAATATTTAAACATGATATGCTCGCAGGAACGATTCTACGTCATGGTATGACATTTAGGGATACTAAACTCCAAGCCGAGACCCCGAGTCCAATGAGAAACAGAATTAAGATCATATTGTAATAGTTCACAATCATCAGTGGAGCTAATACGGAGAAATAGCTAAATATTATCAGCAAAAATAAATAGTTCACAGTGCTTCACTACATCTTTGATACCATTAAAAAATAGTGCAAATAGAACGGGAGATAGAAGCCCTTCTTGAGATACACCAGAGGTTACATTAACTGGACTGGAACAATAACCATTAATCTTGACAAGCTGTTTCCTCTTAGATAAATAAGAATGGAACCAAGATAATAGAGACTCACCAACCAACCAAAGCACGTTGGTTTACCCGGTCAAAGGCCTTGGCGAAGTCCAAATAAATGGAATCGACCTACAAATGCTTACTAAAAGCCTCAAAAACGTATTCAGTAAAAATTACAGGTAATAATAGAACGCCCAGAACAAAAGCTATGTTGTTCATCGATAATGATACTATTAATAGGTCTATAAATGGACTGAAAAACAAATTGCTAAAGTAGCTTGGCATGGTGACTGATAATAATGATTGTTCTGTAATTAATGACATCAGTTACGTCACCTAACTTAAAAATCGGAATAACCGAACAAATCTTTTAAATATTAGGAAAAACACATTAAAATAAATATTTGCTGTAAATAAGAAATATCGGAAAACACAAAACAGATCTAAGATTAAAAATAAAAGAATCTGAGAGACATCAGGACTGACCGATTTAGCAAGACGTATTTTGGCTAGGCCAGACTTAACATCACTAAGACTAATATTACAAGAAGAAGGAAGATCGTAAGTTAAACCACCAGAACTACTGATATCAACATTAATGCCTACAGGCAAAAAGACGGAACTGAAATGTTTAGAGAATAGCATAAAGAACACATAGAAGTTCTATCAACACTGGAAACACCATTCAAATTAACAGCAGAAGGCATGTTTGAAACTATTTTATTCTTCTACACAAAACACCAAAAAGATTTGGGATTGGTACAAAAGGACATTTCAACTCGTTTAATGTAGTTATAATAACATTTCTTTGAAAAGAACTTATATCGCCTGCGAAGCAAAGAAAAGGTGAAGTAGTCAAGAGGAGATATCGAATCCCTATAGGTAGCATGTGCTTTCCTTTTTTGAATAGTTAATCTTTGTAGATCACTAGAAAACCATGGGAGAAACTTAGACTTCTTGAATTCAACCTGTGGCACAAAACTAATAATACAAAAGTGAAGAGCATCATATAAGGCATTAGTGGCTTCATTTGTAATAGGAATTATTCAGTTTTGATTATTTATTTTACACGTTTTAATTGAGGTCCAACTAAAACAAAAAAAAATGTTTGATTATTGTGCACAACACTAAGTATATTTATACACAAAACAAGATTATTACTCAACTGTATGATGTTCAAACTCTAAAAAAAAGGTGCAAATCGCTCGTTGGGTATTAGTCGGGGCAGAAGCACTTTGCTTATCGGATATGTATTTCATTTGAAAGAAATGAAAGATCATTGCATTCGAAAAAAAAATTCTGAGCATAGCAAAAAAAAAAAGCCGGTCAGTAGGTTGTGGAAGCACTTCGCTCGTCGGGTGTCAGTATTGGTGGATGCACTTCGCTACTGGGCAGGGTACTTTTGGTGGATGTATTGAATTTGAAAGCAATGAT
>JAIPRL010013081.1:0-11055 GCA_025469235.1 Pemphigus obesinymphae
AGTATATTAATTATGATTGCGTAATTAAGTCTTAATGAAGACAATCGCCCGTGATTACTTATGCATCCATATAAATATAAACAATGATACCGACGAACGACGACCCGATTATATCGACTACGATATGATTTGAAGTTAGTTCGTTTCGTATGGATATGCGCAAGATTTGGAAACCACTGGTTCGCAAAAACAAAAAAAAAAAATGGATAACTTGGTCAAAAATTAATTTTTTTTGTAAAATTTTTTTCCTCAATTTACATGTTTATTAAGCATTTTCAAATGAGAAATTTAAAATTATTAAAAAATTAAAAAATAATTCAGCACAACGTATACTTTAAGTGAAAATTGATTCAGTAGTCAAAATTAAGAAAATTGATTACAAAAATTGTTTGGGTGGGTACATTTAATAGGTGATGGGTATGTTGTAAAAGTGTGCTGACACCTCTTGCGGAAAATGAGTGTGCACCACTGCGAACGAACTTATAAAAAAAAGACAATGTAATGTGTCACATAAGCCACGAGTATGTGTATACGCTGTTAAAATAGGGAACGTGAAAAATTGAAAACAGAACACGTATACGTGAACGACGAACTGTAGATACAATACCATAATATATTATTTTGCTACAATGGCGAAAATCAAACGGACGTAAAAAAAAAAAATAAATAATATTATAATATGTTAGTACAAGCCACATGTAGGTAAACGTTCATTTTTCGCAAGGGAAACTCTTACTGTTTTCGAGGACTACTTTTGTGGAATGCGTGTGTGTGTATCGATATGCACACGCAATCACAACATAAATATAAATATACAGTGGTTGAATTGGAAAAAAAAAAATAAGGACGGGCTCTGGGCTTAGTTAAAAATCAGCGTTCCAGTTCTAGGTAGTAACCAATAGGTACCTATTAGAGAAAAAGTAAGCCACGGAGGACTTCGTCCCCTACATCCCCTATCCAAAGTTTCTCAACCAGGGGAAATTTTTAAAAACAATTTTATATGATTATATACACGATTAGAATATAAAAAATATACAATTTTTTTTACATTAATGTCAGGTTACATATTTTCAAGAAATAATAGTTAAAGCATTCCTCTATTGAAAAAATTCAACACTTATTATTGCTTTTAAATGAATTGTCGAGGAAGCTTTAGGTACCTATATGTAGAACGAAATGTGGTTTTTACATAATTTTTTTTATAAATTACTGATAAGTGGTCAAAAAGTTTTGAAAATTGTATCTTGTTAATTACACGTCAATTTGTCAATTTATCAGCGCTACTATAAATTATGTGTACATTTAAAGTTTCTGACATTAATACGTTTTGATGTATAACAGTTTTTTGTCATTTTTGGTATAGATTTCCTGTTCACGTAAGAAAACTACCTACTGGGAATATATTGAAAATTGTCTTCTTTAAAGTATCAACTACGATAAATTTCATCAGAAAGCTTATGCTCCCATTAAACTCCTTTTACCTAAACTAAAATCCTAATAAAAATGACTAACGGAAAACGGAAAAACCAAAATATTGTGATCTGTGGTAGAAGTATTACGAAAATCATCATTCAACTATAATTAAATATAAACCACTACCTAAAAATATAATAATAATAATATCGGTGCCGCATTGATTTTGCCAATATTTCACTATCCTTTTAAGCTTAAGCCATTCATGGCCCATGACCAATAAAGATTATTCATTACTTATGATTTCAATATGGTTCTATAAGATCAACTGTTGATAATTGTACATCGTGATTTTTTATTTAAAACCTAGTCGTATTATGCAATAAGAACAAAAAAAATTTGTTTTCGTAATTTCACTATTTTTCCAAAGAAAAATTACTTTTTTAAGAAATGTTAAATTCAAACTAAAACGGACACTGCGTTTTCTGCGTTCCTTGATGAATAAATAAAGGAGTACATTGTTAAACATGAAAAAAATTAAGAGTAGCTCCATTCCTCTGCGTCCCTCCTCAAATCCACCACTGTAAATATATAAAACAAAACATAGATAATAATTGTTTTAATTGATTTTTGAATATGTACAGAAAAAATAGCCGTTATCTAACATTATTATAATTATTTGCAAAGCAGAAAAACCTGTAAAAGAAATCGAAGAGGGCAGCGAATAATTTTATGTACCTATTTACCTGGCGTAACAGCTACAATTTACTTTTTATTTACTCACTCGATTTAGTAATTTATCTCCAGTGGCTTTTAATATTATGATTAATTATTTTAATTTAACAATTATTATTTATAATTTATTAACAATAATTATAACTATTATCGTATTATAATTATCAATTAAAATACGTATATATTATAATTTATAGACAACTTTTGCAACATTTATTGGAGTTCAATATTACAGATATTATGAATATTAGATATTATTAACGATTATCATTAATTTGTTGAGTAAAAAAAAAACTACATGAATTATTAGGTAACCTACAAAAGAACCTTTGGTTAAAAGTTAATTTTATGTATGTAGGTATGTAAGAATATTTATATTATACTGAAATCACTATATTGACGGTTGAATAATAAAATGGCTTAAGAATTTCACATATTACGTCATATATAATATTTAATGATAAATAATAGTTAGCTTTTTGGAAAAATGAACAAATAATCATAATTAACTTTGATTAAAACGTGAATTTTCTGTCTATTTGGAGTTTTCTTATGGGTTTATCATTGTATATCCATGAGATCCCACTCAATATTTAAATAGTAAAACGTAATTATAATTTATAATATAATATAATAATTATATATAATTAAAAATATGGTAAATCAAACATGTAATAATAAGTATTTCAAAAAATACCTACCTACTTTAATTTTTTATATTTAAATATGCTGAGAGTGCAAATATGTAATTTCTAGTTATAACAGAATAATAGATAAAAAATAATATTTATAATTGAAAATAATTATTCCTCTGAGTTTTGAAAAAGTTCAATTAATAAGGTATAATTTAATAAGAGATTTTATAATGCACATTTTATGGGTGCCATAGAATTTCACTACACATTACTTATGGCTTTTATTACATTTAGAGGAGAAACAAAATATAAGTTTGAATAAGTAAGAATGTTTTTAGGTTTCAAAACCTACTGTATTCGAAAAATAAATATAGAAAATAATTTAAATACGTAATTATGATTTTACGTAAAGTAAATATACAAAATAAAATAGGTTATATAATATATATTATTACATATTATTTATTATAAATTATAATATATATGTGGGTACGATAAGAAAATTTCGATTTGCTGGTTTAAAAACGGTTTTGATTTTTTCCAGGTTTACGGTTTTGTGTTTGAAACCATTTTGACTCTGTATATTATACTGATAATTATAAATTTAGAGAATATTCTCCCAAAAGATTATTATTATAATTTTACATAATTTTATATGTAGAATTTAGTATTGTGTACCAGCCCCTAAATTGTGTGTAGTACGAAATTAGCAGCTGTGTTAATAAAATTAGGCAATTCTACATTTTTATACATTATAATATTGATGATAAAAATAACAGTCATTCAAAGAAAAAATGGATTAAATGTGTAGTACGAAAATCAGAATATTTTAATGGCTGTGGTGTACCTATAGTATTTATTATATTATATTTTTGATTTTTCAATAAATGCGTAAGGGAAAACTAGAAAAATTACACACACTCATCAAAATTAATTATGGTTATTTTTTTGTAATTCCGAAAATAATGACATTAGTACTTTTGGATCATTTTTACTGAGAGGTATGTATTTTATTATTATATTAAGGTCACACATTTCAATAATATGTGGTACTATTTATGCTATTTAATCGTCGATATATAGTGAATACTATATAATATATATTCATAATGATTAATACACAATACAAATTTCAGAATAATATATAATATTGAACAATTATTGGAAATACATTTGGTGTATGAACATGTTAAAGTAAATAAATGTAAGATTAATATTATTGTCTTAAATGTTGGTAGTAGACAATTATGGAGTTAAATGCTGCAGGTCGGCAAATTTAAAGAGGCGCTCCAACCTATAGGTTTAATTTACTTCAGTATCTATACTTAAACCAAACCTAATCCAATCTGACCATGGCCGGATTTATAGTTCGGGGCCTCTCAAATAAACTAAAAGCTTTTCAAGTTTGTTTAAGACAATAAGCAAAATAAAAAAGGTTTTCCAAAATGATAGAAGGCCTCAGGCTAAAAAGAAAAGGCAAAAAAAAAGGCGTTGAAAAATTATCATCGATTTTTTATAATGATGGGTCAATGGTCCCATTACCCTTCCCTAAATCCGCACTGCTATGAACTATTCTGTAAATTCTGTAATTCTGTAATCGCTCGCGATTGTAACTTCTCTCCATATTAAATTAAATTATTATATAGTTAGATTACCTCTAATCTATTAAGGCCTCGGGACATAAATTAGCTCAAGACCCCGTCGTCATTTGCTGACTAAACGACCGTTAGACTCGTCACTGGTACAGTAGATAAGATCAAACAAAGATGGTATTATCCGCGCCGCTATGCGACCATATAATTTTAATATATATTTTTATATTTTTATAAATATATTTACCCCTCCCCCTCTCAGAAATTTACTTTATGGGCACTTTATTAATTTTAATAATGAAAATATTTCACGATTGATTTAAATTTGAAAAAAGCTACCATAAGAACCAGATTATTTTCTTATTATAAAATTAATAATAGATAATTATTAAAGTTCTAAATTGCCATAATTTGACATTTTAACTTCAAAGTATGGTGATATTGTTATATTATATGTTCGATAGACTTTAGAGGTAAAATAAACAAGTGTTTTTTCAATAAGTCAAATTAATTTAAACTTAGTAGTTTAAATTATAGTCATTTATATACATATATATAAATATATATTCTTTTTACTAATAATCATTTGTTATAATTTTAGATTTTTTTTTTTAATAATATATAGCTTTCAAAAATATGGATGACAATTTTTGAAACAGTAAGTCAGTCCATTAGAGTCCTTGAGTGAAGTATTGAGTAACTTTTGATTTATTTAAAATGAATTTAATGTTATATAAAACATTATAGCGTTTCAAAATTAGGTATTCATTCATTTTTATATCAAATATTCAAATCTATTTTTTTCCATACGAAAACATGTTTTAAATATATTTTATGATCTCTCATATTAATACCTAGTAATTCGGCCACTATTGATCTATTACATGTCGAAATATATTTTGTATTCATATCTAATAAAATCTGAAAAAAACTATTTTTTAATAATATACCACTGGTATATTATTAAAATATATACCACTGGTGGTACGATAATTTTGTGAAAATTTCGAGTTCATAAACCAATTTTCCCCGATATTCGAACACATATTATTCACACCGAAATAATATATGTGGAAAAAATGAAAAAAATTAAAATGGGTATTAAAAAATTTCATGTGTACCGATTTATGATATTTTTTAAATACAGCTAGAAAGACGTATTTTAATATTATATAAAATTTAATAATAAGTCTTATAACTTAAAATTCACTTATTTATGACCAAAAGCCTTCAATATTTAATTTTGCTATAAATAGCTTAAAATTGGGAATTAAATTGCAAACTTTTTTTTTTAATACTGTATTCAATTAAATTTCATGTGGGCATTTAAAGATTTTATGACCATTATTTACGGAATCACAAACTGCTGTGTCGTATAGAAAGCGTGGTGCGGATGGTTCATTGCACCAGGGCCTATTTAATTAATTCCTTAATTTGCCTATCTAAAGTACCATTATTAGATGTAATTTCCTTCCGGAAACCGAGTAAAAGCATGTAGTAATTGGACCATTCCTACTAATATAATTTTTAGGTACAGACATGAAAAAAATAAAAATAAAAAAACATTCATCGTTTCACTCAGATAAATAATAGTAGGAGCACAAGCAGGGTTAATATACTCCAGTATTTTAACATTTGATGATATATTAGTACAATTAAAACATATTCAAGCAGATATTCTTAAGCATTATAAATTTAGATTTAGGATGCAGCACACATTTTTATCGGTCCCGATTTTTATTTTAAGGTAGATAATATTTTTAGCATTTACATTACAAATTATATATATGTTGTGTATACTGTATCCAATATACGTATACACAATGGCGGAACTGGGGGGTGGGGGTAGACGAAGTTTAAATCCCCGGGTGTTAAATATTTTGACTGGCTAATTTTTGAAAGTATTATACAAAGAGCCATCCTGATTGTAGGTCTTGGGAGAGGGGGGCGAGTCGCCAATAAAACACCAGTAAAAAACAGTCGGCAAAAACCGAAAGTTGATGATTATTTTTTCTTTTTTCTTTTATTTTTCAGCGTATTTTTACACTTTTTACATGGATTCTGCAAACATTTCCGTTTTTTGAGCTGCATCGTAGTGGAGAGTTCCATCGGAAGATTTAAGAGTTGAGTGGGGATTCCTATGGAAATAAGTTTGAAGATGAGGCCGGGATGCCAGACTTTGTCGATGTCCTTTCGGACGCCGGAAGAACTGCTGCGGTTTTCCAATTTAGGTTTTCGGTCTAAATTTTATTATCTAGGACATTTACTAGTTGGAGGGTGATGCTGTGGTGGTGCCTGAAGCCAAACTGTTCGGGCGGATGTGGGAGGGGGAAAGGTTTGCAGTCTGGTGAGAAGGAGGCGTTCGAAGAACTTGCTGAGAGTATTGAGGAGGGAAATAAGACGATGGTTAGAGGGAAATTTGGGGTCTTTGTCTGGTTTGGGAATCATGACAACAGTAATTTGTTTCCAGGAAACCGGGAAGTATTCGAGACGAGCTCAACTGTTGAGAATGTGGCAGATATGGAGGATTAAGGGCTTGTTGAGGTGTTCCAGGGTGGAATTTGAGATAAGGTCGTTTTTGGAGTTTCCAAATCCTGATATTCAAGTATCCTGGACTTCGCCGTGGGAGAAGAAGATAGTTTTCTGATAAGTGGAGGAGGAGTTGTGATTGAAGAGAGATATGGGAATGATAGAGTCATAGGGGAGGGAATAATTAGGAGCTGTGAGTTGATCTTGTATGGTATCGGCGAAAAGTTCGGCTTTACCAATTGGATCGTAGATAAGAGAGTCATCGTTGGATTTGAGAGGGTTTACCTAACCATTATAACAAAAATATTAATTTTGATAAAATTTTAATAAAGATATTTTATGCCAAATATTTCACAAAATAGTGATATTGTATATTCATGAGATCCCACTCAATATTTAAATAGTAAAACGTAATAAAATGTATTTAATGGTTGACATACGATAATTATTAAAAACATTTTTACATATTCATTATTTTTATATACCTACTTAAAAATATAGTAAGTATAAAGACGAAAAAAACAAATTATATTATATTATCAATCAACACTCTCTAGACCAAATACTTACTGCTAATCGATAAATTGATATTTAAAAAACAATAAAATATTTTTAAAAAGGCTCGTTAGGTAGGATTTTAATAGATCATATTTTACATGTTATAGCCAATGCTAAATCATTTTATAATACGATTTTGAGCAGAACTCTGTGTAAAATATTTATATACAATAGCACCTAACAACAATCAATCAAACATTTTTTTTTTAAATTTTCCTTTATGATTTTTATCGTAATTAAATCGATTATTACGTCATTACGATTTCTTCAATATTATATATTTTACGTAGAATAATTAGAAACATATTTTTCAAATTTTATTGTCGAGCAGTGAACAAATAATTCGATTTGTGTTTGATTTGGACCAATACTAACATATAGGACGATATTACAATTTAATGTAACTATCTATACTGAATGTGTTTTTTCTGAAATTTTTTATCGCGAATTAATTATTATGGGGATATATACTATACAAAAATCATTATCTCGAGAATAAAAAGATAAAATGACTTTTACAATACTACACATTATTGAACATGTATGAATTCAAAATAATAATAAAATACAAACTTAATGAAACTGTCAAGTTCCAAGTCCATTATTTTCGGATTTATGAGAAAAGAATCACAACTATTGATTTTGATGAGAACGTATGTGCAAATGTCGTAGAAAGATGGAATAAAAAATAAATTATAGATTTCATGTACGTATCGAAATTGGTCAGATAAAACCCTCGGTTTGGGTTCATTACCCTAGCACCAGCAGGTCGATTTTCAACTTTTTTTTTTTTTTTTTTACCATTAGTTTTACTATAATTTGTGCTAATTTGTATCGATTTGTCTTGCGAAATTTCCAACAAAAAAAAAAAAAATCAATTTTCCTTTACGGGTAACAGAGTAACAACCTTGGCACCCATATTTCTACCTGGTGGATATTTTTTCTAATTATTTTATATAATTAGTATTAATTTTTTCTTTTGCTTATCATTTTAATCAGAAAATCAACAAAAAAATTTGTCAAACAATGTGATAGTTCAATGAAGATAGTTCTATTGAGTATTGCTATATTATAATACTGTTCAAAATTGTAATTGTTTTCCTTTTATAAAATTAAAAATATGGTAAATCAAACATGTTATAATAAGTATTTCAAAAAATACCTACCTACTTTAATTTTTTATATTTAAATATGCTGAGAGTGCAAATATGTAATTTCTAGTTATAACAGAATAATAGATAAAAAATAATATTTATAATTGAAAATAATTATTCCTCTGAGTTTTGAAAAAGTTCAATTAATAAGGTATAATTTAATAAGAGATTTTATAATGCACATTTTATGGGTGCCATAGAATTTCACTACACATTACTTATGGCTTTTATTACATTTAGAGGAGAAACAAAATATAAGTTTGAATAAGTAAGAATGTTTTTAGGTTTCAAAACCTACTGTATTCGAAAAATAAATATAGAAAATAATTTAAATACGTAATTATGATTTTACGTAAAGTAAATATACAAAATAAAATAGGTTATATAATATATATTATTACATATTATTTATTATAAATTATAATATATATGTGGGTACGATAAGAAAATTTCGATTTGCTGGTTTAAAAACGGTTTTGATTTTTTCCAGGTTTACGGTTTTGTGTTTGAAACCATTTTGACTCTGTATATTATACTGATAATTATAAATTTAGAGAATATTCTCCCAAAAGATTATTATTATAATTTTACATCATTTTATATGTAGAATTTAGTATTGTGTACCAGCCCCTAAAATTGTGTGTTAATTGTAGATAAGAGGGTCATCGTTGAATTTGAGAGGATTTACCTAACCATTATAACAAAAATATTAATTTCGATAAAATTTTAATAAAGATATTTTATGCAAAATATTTTACAAAATAGTGAAATATTGAACTTTTTAAATTTATTTGACTACACCGCATAATAAAAAAACGTCTTGCCAATTTTGTATATAATAATTATTAGTTTTCAATGTATAATAATTATTACTATTGTCTATTTATATACCTTTTAAAAACTATTTCATTAATTTAAATTTTTTTTCAAAATTATAATAGTGGAGATGAGATGTGATTGAAAACCAAGACAGTGGAGATATTGTAAATGATTTTATTTTGGTGACAGATAATGTAAGTGAGGAATGAATATATAATAGAAACATTAACAAAGAAATGATAACTATAAGCGATTCTTTAGTCTCTTTAATTTTTTATGTTATTATTCTAAAAAATCAGTATTGTGCTTAAAACGATAATGCACTTTATAATTAAATAATCTATGATTTTTATTCTTATATGAGAATGGTTAAATATATCGTATTAAGTTGATTTCAAATTATCGATGTCGTCTTATTTTTCGTTTTCATTTTATATAATTCGAATAGTCCTTAGACAATAGTAAGCTAGATTTTTTCAAATTATATTGTTGCAAAGTAACATAATATGTATATGTTGTAATATTATAAGACGATATATTTTGTACATTGAATGTATTTTCAAGGATTAAGAAGTAAAATGTTTTAATTTTATTTGACATTATTATGTATATTATTAGTATTATTATTATTTTGTTAATATATTTATTTAATAAGGTAAACAATTTCTTAATATGAATTTTTTTTAAAGGAATAATGTGGAAAAAAAATTAAAATCTGTTTTATGGATAAAAATATATTGTAATATAATACTTCAATATAATTTTTATGTAACTATAAAATTTAAGAGAATACAGGTAAAAACTAAAAAATTTTCCGAAAACATTAACTTCAATCGGTTTTTCTAAATTTTACGAAAAATTATAAATTTTACAAGAAAGTGATAAGAGAGCTTTTATTTAATAAATAATTAGTTCTACAATAATAGCTATTTATGTTTTCGTAACTATAATATTTAAGAGAGTACACGCAAAATATGAAAATTCACCCCTTTTCTGAAACTTTAACTTTTTGGTTGAAGGTGATGACATATCTTACTCAAACTTTACCATAATTACTTCTTTAATACATCGAAAAAATTCCGTAGCCCTGGCATCAAATTTTTTAAGTCAAAAAATAAGGACCACCCTACAGTACATATTATTATTATACGAGTATAAACTTTCATAGAATGAAGTCGAATAAGCTACAAAAAAAAAAAAAAAAATTCATAATATAGAGGAATTCGTTAAATAGAATTACATATTTTTTTAACTTTTTTTTTATTTAATTATATACCTGTATGTTATTGCATATATGTATGTATGCACTTTTATGTTGTATGTGTTATGTAAAAAACATCAAATATCATATTACAGTTTAATTGATTTTTAATCTTATATGTAATTTAGTAGAAATAATCAGTCAGTTTTGTTTGCTTATTATTTTTATAAACTGTACTTTTTTCGTAAAAAGTTTCTGTCGACGCCGCAGAATAAATGTTATTAGCATTAATACAATTAGATTATCCCCGCGTACCACACTCTTTCGGTCAATATTTATTGTTTTATTTTTGTATATTTAATTGTATTGTGAATTATATAATAATATGTTATCGCGTTATCGTTTGCCGCCGTGCCGGC
>JAIPRL010013082.1:0-11054 GCA_025469235.1 Pemphigus obesinymphae
AGAAGCCAAATAAAAATACTAGAAAATTTATTAAAATATGTAATTGTTTTACGTAGCTATAAGTTAAAGGAAAATAGTAAAAAAAAATTAAAATTACACTTGATAAAAACAAAACTAAGAATAAAAAAAATTTAATTAACACTATAAAAAATAAAAATAAAAAATTAAGTTGACTGTATATTATAGTATAGTCTCGTCGCACTTGCGAATTATATTAAAAATACAAAAGTAAAAATATTTTAAATAGTATGAATGAAAAATATAAAATCGTATAAAATCGCATAAAATCACTGAAACAAAAAAAAAATATGTGTTAAATATAAATTTATTACAATTGTATGGCAATAACACAACATTATTATTACACGTCGAATTTTCATATTTTATTAATTGATAATAATTAGTTTTTCTCAGTAGACTTCTGGGTGGAAATTCATGGAATATTCCAAAAAGTTTAGGTAAAAATGTGTATATTATTTATGTTATAGAAAATAGTTCTGTGCTACTATTTTTAATCTTAAAATGAATCATAATATTTAGGTACCTGCATTAGAATTGGCAATTATATAAATAATTGATATTATTGTGCCGTAATTTAAATTAAAATAATTAATTATTTTTAAATAATAATGCTACTGGCATAAAATACTCTTCACAGTACCATTTTTTTCTTCAATAAATGAGGAATACTGTACACTTGCAGTACTATGACAATTGTATAATAGCCAAACTTAAGTGTTAACAAAAGTCCAGTTTTTAATTCAAATTTAGTACAGTGTAATCTCAATAATTCACTACATATAGGACCACAGCATTGTCAGATTATTGAAAAGTCCAAATTACTGGAAATACATAATATAATTATGTATTTTTAATTAAGTTTTTATATATTATACGTGTTTTACGTTATAAGTACATGTTACCCAGCTTAAAAAAATCAGGATTACTTGTACTGCACTATTGTATGGAGATTATACTGTATATTATTAACTAATTAAATAAAATTAATATAAAATTAATTTTGACTTGTTATAGACGATGAGAAATATGATGACAAGTAGGTAATCAATCATCAATATTCAACGATCATTTGAAAAAATCATTCTGCATTCCTGTCATAATTATTGTATGCAATCTCAAAATACGTGCTTCATCTGAAAATAAAAACTTCGTTAGGTTTTAATATATGGGTATATGCAATTAATGGAAGCCCCGGTGTCGTCCTTTCAGTGAACATCAGATCGTCATTGAATACGTGCGGCGATTTGGATTAGTAGCGTTTCGTAGGTTTTTTTCAAGACCACCTCGCAAATGGTTTGAAGTGCTCGTAGGAGACACGTACTGAAGAAGTTTATGAGATATGACGGACTTTTGATATTATGGTGTACCGCAAAGTCGTAGGTAGTTGTTTTTATAGACATCAGATGTATAAATTGTCGACTGTGAACGACGAAATTATTGATAGCACTCGAATACTCGATACAACAATAACAACAGTTAGTTAAATCATTAGGTATCAGGAAATACCTATAGTATATAGTAAATACTTGTAGTTATAGACTTGTAGTTAGATTGTAGCAGATAAATACATAATTTATTTTTGATGTCCAGGATGGTCAATTCATTGACATTACATTACCACAGAGCGTATTTTAAATTTTGTATTGTTGGTATTTAATTTTTTTTTAGGTTATGTTTCACCCTTTTAGGTTATGTTCATAAAACTCCGGGAGTACTGGGGTGTTCCCAAGTATACATTAAGTAATAAATTATAAAAAAAATTGTGTAATTTATATTTATTTTATTTACCTACTTGTTTTGAAATTTTTATATTGTAAAATCATTAAATAATTTAAAGTGTACTCACAGGTGTTAGTTTATGTCTCGTATATTGTTAATATTCAATATTCACATTATTCACTGGTCACAGTAACATTTTTAATACACGAAATGACGAAACTTGTTAATTATGATAATTTTCTTAAATAACATTATTTTGTCATGAAAAAACCCATAATTATTATAGGTACTCAGAATATCCTATACACGGAAAAAAATAGCAGACTAGATTTTAACAAAACAGTTATGTTAAGTGTTTTCTGTATCAAGAACCAAAATTGAATAACCAATACGTACATTTGTATTGTAAATACCGGTACATAAAGTTGGTTACAAATATATTTTTGTTAAACAAAAATTTGTATTTATAACCAAAATATTATTTAAAACAACGATAAAGCTGTAGACGTTACAATCTGAAAAATAAATACAGTATTTTGGTAAACTTAGTCAAATTTTAATGTAATAGTTACTATAGCTAATTGTATTTTGTTAAATATAATTGTGTTGAAACCATCACTTTTGTAGTGTAACGATAACAATGTATATTATTGTAGTGAATACTATAAAATATTAGTAAAACCCTCGGTATTTTATACGTTTACCAAGAATATGTTGTAAAAGATACCAAACAAAATATGTAGTAATAGGTAGAGTACCTATTAAGATATACATATTGTTTGGTAATCTTTACAAATCGTCTGTAGGTAGACGTTACTGAAAAGATTATCTAATTTAATGTTATTTTTGTTGATAACCCATAATTATTTGTTTTGTATTACTAGATAGTAGTTGCGATTACAAACACGAAATAGAAACAACACATACCGTTGTGCCCTTTACCAAACAATGTTGTTGAAATTTTCCCGTCTCCCGAACATCATTTCCATTAAAAATTCTTGTCCAGTGTCGGTGTATATAGTGTGTTCTATTTTGTGTATATGCGTTAGCGCATTTTATTTTATTATTGTGTTTATTATTTATTTTATTGTGTTTACCTACTATTTTTATATTTGGGTACTTTTTTATTTACTTATTTATTACATTGATAATATTATGGCTGACGCTGATGTCGCAGATATGTTGAGAGCGTGGGAACTGACATCATATATCGACGTATTCCGTGGTATATATAATAAATATTATAAGAATAAAATATTTAAAAATTAGTACCTACATATACACGTATACATATAGAGACAATTAAATATATAATAATAGATAGGGACGGCATACTTTTTTTTAGAGTTAAATTTTAGTTTTTAGTTCAGATTATAATAACATCAAGTAAGTACTTACCTACCTATATGACGGGGTTTCACAAAAAACGCATGTTTTGTTTTTTATTATATGCTTATTATATGAATAATAAATTAATCTATCTGCTTTATAACACTGCCCTACCTACTATATCATTGCTTTTATAATTGGTATTATTTTTACTGCACTATTAACTTGTTGACTACCTATACTCTTAGAACATGGCATCGATATTTCTTGCTTGAGCATGATTAATGAAGACATGATTAAGGAAATTATGCAAAAAATTGGCGATAGAGCTAAATTCCAGACAAATCTCAATGAATGGCGTAAAGTCATAGACTTGACAAATAATAGAGTTGAATATATTGTAAGTATTTAAGTAAAAATTAATATAGAGGTTTGTATCTTCTAATTTAAATGTAACCTAAGTACTTATTTAAAATTATTTGAATTAAATTTACTAATTGTCTGTCTTGTGCAAATCTATATAATACTACATATATACAATATTAATTGTATGTAATAAATTGGTTTATTATTAATTATATATTTATAATCATTAATTTAATACAATTTCTTAAATTAAAATTTTTATTAAGTAGGTAAACATTTTTTAATTTATAAATAAAATAAATATACATTTAAAAAACATTAATAGGTGTACTAATACATGCTATAAATACATGCCACACTTCACATATTATATGCTATGCTTAAACAATAATATTAAAATATTGATTTAGTTTTTAATAATATCATAATATAAGTGTGTAGTAGGTACCTACACCTATGCTACCTATATTTATTATACCTACTTTACTAACTTACTTGCTACCTACCTTGCTTTTTTATTTCGTAATGACATATTTTAATGCACTAAACACCTATAGCACATGCTTTAATAATAATTAAACAATTAATTAATGAATTAAACAACCAGTTCCCATAATTATTATAACACAAATCTTAATATGTTTGGACACCAACAATTTTAAAGATCAAACAACTAAACTAAATTATATTCATATACAGTGATTATTATATTGATTTGCCATTTAATATATTATAAGTTATAATAAGGTAATACCGTATTTTTTTTTATCTCAACAATTTTTTAAAACTAATAAATTATAATAATAAATATTAATACTCTATCTGATTATTGAATTTATCAAAATTGGTTTCCATACAGGAAAAAACAATGAAAAATAAAAATATATAAATGTATAAAAATAAAAATGATATTTTTAGGACTTGAATAATTCTCAAATATCTGGATTGGGAATTGATATTGTATCTCCCATATATTTTGATAATAAGTCTCCATGAGCATTAACACCAGAATCATCTGAATCATATGTATCTATCATCCCAAGGATCTTCAGTAACAACAACCTCTATTAGTGACAATAATGCTGAAAAGGTAATTTTCAATATTTATTTTATTACTGGTATCTATATTACCTATACTAATATCCAGGGATGGGCAAGTTACTCAATAAGTTGTAACTGGTTATAAGTTACAAGTTATTCACAAATTGTGTAGATATCTAGTTACAAGATATAAGATACTTTGAAAATGAGTATGTATATACATTTATTTATATGTTGTCAAAATCAAAATATGTTTTGTAACTTTTTATGGAACTTGTTAACGTTTGTTAATATGTTCACAATTTTTCCAGGGTCTAAAACTACTGGATTATTTGAAAAGTATAACAGAAGGAAGATCAATCTTATCAGGGTATAAAGATGTACTAGATAATGCAGGGAGAAGAAAATTATGCAACCTTATTGTCAGACAAGAACTTTAAGATGATCCAGAGACGTCCGTAAAATCCCAAAGATTACTTCACCTGGCTCAAGAAATTACGAGCATATTTTCAAAAGAACATATTAGTACATATTTCATTCCTTACATAAGTTATGGTAAAATGATTATTTGATTTAAATAAATATTATTATTATTTATGTTTAATTTGTTTAAGGTCCATCATTAAAGAAGGCTGCGAAAGGAAAATTATTGGATTGTTTCAATAACCCTAAGCGGGATTATAAAAAATCTGGTCTGATTGCTACCATTCCAAAAGAGACATCAAATATTAAATTAAAATTGTCGTTACTTTTGTCTTCTTCCACGATAAATACTGGTAAATTCATGCATGTTCAGGATGTTGGTGTGTAATACAAAATGTATATTATTTTATTTTTTAATTATTAAAGATACTGAAAATACAGAAGAATCATTAGCTTGGCTTCACAACTCCTGTGATCCATGGGACATTGTTGAACGTTATTGGTATATTACAACGAAAATCCGTTTGGAAAAAGTTTTGACCACCATCTCTCAAGATGTAGTATCAAGTATATCTGATTATATGAAAGATTTTCCAGCATTGAAAAAACCAGCAGGTTATAGACTTGTAAGTTTTAAATAATTATTATTAAATATCTTAATAACAAAATAATTTTATTTATTTTAGTTGATTGAAGATTTTAACTTTTTATATCCACAAAATAAAAATTGTCTCTTTGAAACCTTTCCTTTATACAAGCAAAAAATTTTGGAACTTGCAAAACGTGCAGCAACTAAACTAAGAGATGATTCACTAAAAATTATTATAACAGAATACTTGGACGTATCACAAGGTACAATAATTTTATTTTATTTTATGTTCATTATACCTACTTATAATAAGTGCCGTACCATTATTAGTTAAAATAAATAAATAAATGAGTGTTTTTATTGAAAAATGTATAAATATATATATATATTATACTAAAGAGCTAGAGCTACTAAAAAATAAAAATCTGAAAAAATAATACAATTTCAAAATACACACATTTTATGTATAATTTTTTGTTGCTCTATGAATTTATACCACTTTTGTCATACTGAACACATGCTCTATTTGCTCCTACCCCCCATGTTAATATGACACTGTTTATGTTTATAGTAAAATTTTTATTATAATATATTAATTTATGACATTTTAAAACATTTCAGAAAGTGAAGAAATTTCATCTGTGGCCACATTTTTAGTTATACCATTCCTTATATCTCCATGTCAAATAAAAAGGAAAAAAGGTCAAAAAGTTACATGGAAGCCATCTAAAAGTGAATGAAAGATGGGTTCATCACACATATAAGATCCCATTCTGAACTTACAGAAACTGTTACGCGGAGAAAAGAAAAGTTTACCCGACTTGGTATTACATTACAACCATTTGTGATAATAGTCGGTCCAAATATCAATGAAATATCTCAGTATTTTGTTTATGTTGACGGTACATACTATTTGTTAAATTCAATACTGGAATCTGTAGATTGTTGCTTTAAAATAATACACGCCTTAAACTTGGAGTATCCATCAGAAGCTATCCCGATATGGTCATTTATTCAAAAAGGGTTTTATAAGATCAATACCATATGGGATACTGAATTTGTAACAGTAAACTCTCTATTGAGTGAAGCTGGTATGTATGATAGTGTAGTACCATAACATGTATTAGTTTTATTTTATATTTAAACCACAAAATGTCATTTTTAGTCAATAATAATTAGTTTCATAATTCTTAATTATCAGTTATCACATACAATTAAAATTAAATAATTTTTCAAGCTTTTAAATATGCCTTGTTGTTATATATGCAAAGATTTGTTCCCAACTATTCCATTGTTGTGCAAACACTTTCAAATTAAACATGCTACCCATGATTTTATTGAATATATTTGTGTTGAAGGTGACTGCAATAGATCTTTTCATTTATTAAATTCATTTAAAAAACATCTTAAAATGCATGTATCACACACATTATTATCTATAGTAAAAGAAAACTATTGTTAATGTTAGTGCTGAGAACAATATATCATCAGTTAATAGTAGTGGATGTTTTGTCAATTTATCTCCCATGGGCATCGAAATGCCATCTACTTCAGATACATTAGCAGACAATTATATAGGGAAATTTTTAGCTTCTTTATATTCTAATGCTCAAATTCCACGTAATGTAATTCAATTTGTAATCGAAGGCATTATAAATATAATAGAATGCATAAAAAAATTCTTTGGTAAATAGTAATTTATAATTCCTCCATATATTTCCAATCACATAAATTCTGTGTTTAAAGATATTGATAACACTTTTTTAAATTTAAATACAGAATATAAACGTATTAAATATTATACAGAAAAGGGCACATATATTCCACCACAGGAATATATAGTTGGAGAAAGGCTTAATGATAATAGTAACAACAATACTTTTTCAATAATTCCAACTAATTGTACAGCACAATTTATTCCAACTCGCCAAGTATTAAAAAAATTTTTTGAATTAAAAAATATATTATCAGATACTCTTGACTATATAAATGAAATAAATTCTTGTGATAACATCTTTATACATTTTATTCAAGGTAGCGTTTGGCTAGAGAAAATCAGGGGAAGTGATAAAAATGAACTTGTTTTACCAATATTTCTATTTTTTGATGATTATGAGATAGGGAATCCTTTGGGCAGTCATTCTAGTATACACAAATTAGGTGCTATATATTTGACAATTCCTTGTATACCTGTTCATTGTCAACCTTCACTCAATAATATATTTTTAGCTTTATTATTTCATTCATCTGATAGACAAAAATTTGGAAATAATATTATATTTAGACCAATTATCAATGAATTAAACTACTTAAGAGATACGGGTATTGAGGTTAATACCGACAAGTTTAAAGGGATTATTAAGTTTGAATTGGGTTTGATTGTAGGAGATAACCTTGGCGTTCACAGCATCACTGGGTTTGTTGAAAGTTTTTCATCTAATTATCCATGTAGAATGTGTAAAATTAAAAAAGAGGACATGAAAAAACAGTGCTATGTTGATATAAGCTTACTAAGAAGTTGGGAACAATATAAATTAGATGTAGCTGAGGGTGATGTTACAAGAAATGGTATAAAAGAGGCTTGTGTTTGGAATGATGTACATAGTTTTAATGTATTAGAACAGGTAGGGGTAGATATAATGCACGATTTGTTAGAAGGTGTTTGTAAATATGATATGGTATTTTTAATATTCTACTATGTTAATGATTTAAAAGTATTTTCTTTGGAAGTTCTAAATGATAGGATGATTAATTTTGACTATGGTCCAGATAAAGGTAATAAACCTTCTGCATTAAACATGGATAATATTCGCAAACAGAATATTCGTCTTTCTGCATCTGAAATGATAACATTAGTTCGATATTTTGGTTTGCTTATTGGAGATTTTATTCCAAGAAATAATCCAGTATGGTACCTTTATATCCTTTTAAGACAAATACTCGACTTAATAACTTCCTCATCACTGCAAAAAGGGTGTTGTGAATTATTACAAACTCTTTTAGCTGAACACCATGACCTATATCTAAAATATAGTAAGGTGGATCTTAAACCAAAATACCATTTTATGTTGCATTATCATACAATATTGAAAAAGTTATGTCCCCTTGTTGCTTTGTGGTCGATGAGGTTTGAAGCAAAACATCGAATATCAAAAATATCTGCCAATACTTCTAGCAATAGGCGTAACATTTGTAAAACACTCGCAATTAAACATCAGTTTCAATTAAATAATTTGTTCCTTAAAGGCACTTTAAATAATGAAATTGAAACAGGACCATCTAAACTGATAAATGATGTAGAGTTAGAAGAAGTTAAGAGATTTATTCAAATTTATGATGACTTGCTAATTAAATGTCCCTGGATATCTGTAAAAGGCACCAAATATAAGCCTAAAATGGTAATCTCTCTTGATATAATTGAAAATGAAATTCCTAAATTTTGTATTATAGAGCAAATTTTTTTATATAATAATAATGTAGTATTTTTCAAGTGTTCAAAAGTAAATACACTTATGTTTGATGAACATATATTGTCTTATAAGATAAAAGTAGAAATAAGTAATCAGATATTTGTATATCACCATAAATTACCTTCTTTTATTCCACACAATATTAGTATATTACCCAATGGAAATAAATATGTAACATTGAGGTGTAGTATTTAATACCATTTATTAAGTACATAAGATAATAGGTAATATTATATAAATGAAATATAAACAATTTACGTTATTAAAATAATTTAATAATTATGTATAAACTGTCAATAATATTATTTAATTTGTAGATACGTATAAGTATTTTGATATTATATATATATATATAAGTTTAAGTACTTATAAGTATATATATTGTACAATTTTGTATATATGTTTTTGGATGTAAACAATATTTATATATTTTTTTATTAAACAATATAATTTATATAATTATTATAATTATAATTTTATTGTTTTATTATTTAATCACCTGTATAATAAATTGTATTAAAATAAACTTATTATTTATACCATCAAATATATTGTTTTATTTAAAATGATTTATTAATTGTTGAAAAAAAATATATCCAAATAAATATTGAGTGTTCATTTTGGTACCTACTTAGGTTGTAGGTACTTATTGCAATGTTAAATCAATAGTATCAGCAATATGGTTTATTGTCATATCAAGAAAGAAGTGGTAGATTGTACTATATAGTTTGGTTAAATATACAAAATGGTATTTGTTACTACAATATGAAAAAAAAAGTGTCAACTAAGATAACTTTAAAATGGCTATAGATTGGACTGTAATGAATACTAAACTATATATGGTAACATTTACAGTACAGTTAACAGTATCAACTAAACTATTAGTTATCTATAATGTATCATCCTGTCGTATGTATAAAAGAAGTAAGTAAAGTCAACAAATACATATAGCTGTGATAAAAATCTGTTTGGTAATTGCTACATATTTAATATTTACCTACAACTTAAAACCAATTGTAATCACTACATAACACATTGTATCCACTGCGTAATACCGTTTACTAAACATAAATTGTAACTATAACCTAACCAACTGTTGTCATGGGTGCAACCGAAAATCCTGGTAATATCAACTATATTCTGGTAATGATAACCATATTTTTTTTTCAGTGAGGTATTCATTTTATTTTAAATTAAATTAAGACTAATTTATAATACCTATATTATATTTATTATATCTTTTTTTTATAATTTTGAATTAAATTAAAAAATCAAATGAGGTACGTACATAATATTTGTATTATTATTATTTAACGATACACACTTCTTTTTTATACAAGTTCTTAAGAACACTGATAACTACGATAATAATTAAATCTTATTGTAACATTTTGGTGGGTTTTGATACAACTTATGGTCCAAAGATGTTTATTACATATTCAGTAATTCAAAGTTCACTATCACATATTACATATTATACCTACTGTTATCATAATGCTAATATAATTAATAATTATATTATACTATTGGAAACAAATTTCAATATACAATTATTATTTTTATTCACAAAACTATGCACTACAACACCATTGACCACAAAAAACCTCGGTACAGGTAGGCACGACATAAATTCTGTTTTTTTTTTTTCATTCAAAGCTCATCATATACATTTGAATCATTCGAATATTATTATACTAACTTAAGAACCAAAACAAAATAAGACCGAGATATGCACAATTCAATGAAGGTAAGCCACATTGATTGTTTATTAAATATACATTACACACAATAATTATACATATTATATATTATATTCCATTATCTAATGATTTCTATATAGTAAAGAATGAATAACATTGCTCTAAAAAAAAAATTAAATGTTGACCATACAACAATATTAAAAACAAAAAAGCGCATAGTGAATACTTCACACACATTATATCATAATATAATTTACAGTTTGGAAACAAAAAAAAAAATGGAAATATTTAGTCAGAAAACATTAATACAATTTCAAAACTTAGAAACTTGACCATATTCATTTAATTTTGACTACTAAAATTATTCATTTGTCAATTACACATATACACATACAT
>JAIPRL010013083.1:0-11051 GCA_025469235.1 Pemphigus obesinymphae
GCAATTTGCTACCGGAAACAGGGTATGAGTGTAAAGATCGGAGCACTCCTTCTGGTAGTAAATTTGTTAACAGAGAAAAAAAAAAAAAATAAAAAAAAATAAACATCATTGTAAAACCACTAGCTCCATCGCTACGCTCAGAATCTAAAAGCTAGTTAACGAAACATAAAACTCAAATTATCGTTAAGTCCAGAATCCTAACTTCAGTTAGTATAGTAGTTAAAAAAAATGTTTTAACTCAAGTTTTAAAGTTAAAATGGAAATGAATGTTAATTCAATTGAACTTGCTGCAGTAAAAATAATTAATTTTTATTTTCCATTAAACATACATGAGATTGCGAGTATAATAATGTAACAGTACTGGAACTATAAAAATTTGACGCAAAACACTAAGTTTTAAAGTATTTATATAATAATTTTAAGTTTGCTAATTTTACTGTAACGAGTTATTTTTATTTTTTTTTGTTTGTTTTTTAATATTTATTAGAAATTAATAGGTAACATTTCATCATGATAAGCCAGTATACAAAAATAAAAAAAAGTATTAAATATAATGAGTTCGAAATATGTTAATCACATATTGTCGATCGTCGATCTGCTCCTTAATACCAATTCTAGTTCACATTATGTACCTACATAAGCTAATATATATATATCCAAGTTAATATATATATATATTAACTATATATATATTATATTATTATATATATGGAATCACCTAATAAATTACTTCAGAAAAACACCTTTGGAAAAAATAACCCCCAAAAAAAAAATCTCAAAATGATTTACTAAGATTGATTACTAATGTGAATATAGAAGAGAGTCGTAAATAATATTTTTCATATTAAATATGTTTTTACTAATTGATTCCTATATGTAATAGTTTACTACTTTTGGAACTTGTGCGGAGCGAATAATTTATTAGATTTAACAATGATGCGTATTTTTTTCTGTGATCACTTATTCGGGTAAAAGAACCCGAGTAGGTGTCTTGGAGTAAAAAGTTTTTTTTTTAAATTATGCATTTCAATTTATTATTCAATCTATATCTATGTATTAATAGAATATCAATAATAATTAATTAGGTATATTTTATCATATAAACTCTTAATTTATAGTTGAAATATTTAGTGTAAATTCTAATTTTTCTTGTTTCCTTCTGGTGTTCCGAAAGAGGTCACTTATCACTACTTGATATTTTAATAATTTATCAACAATGCATGTAATATATTGAAATATAGCACACTACATTAGTTTGCAGATAATTTGAATTTATTTATACGTATATGTCTTCAGATGATTTAAAAAAATTCCAAAGTGACTTAAATAAATTTATTAAATGGTCTCAGTTATTGGGTTTTACACTAAAATTTGAAAACTGCCATGTTATATCATAAAAAACGTTCTCCTATTACGCGGTTTTGTGTTCTATTCGATTCAAATAATTCGAATAGTTTTAGTGTTATTAACATAGATTTAAGATTTAATAATTTTCTAAATCTCGGACTACGTATTGGTATGATATACTACATTGCTGTCAAAATGATTGGATTAATTAAAAGATTAGATTATATTTTTAAAATTGGAAAACATTGTTTTGCTCACTTATTCGTAAAATTTTAGAATACGGCGCTATTATTCGGGACTTTTAAACTTTTGAAAACTTTCGTCAGGTGGAAAGGGTTCAACGTGAATTTTTCAGTATTGCTAGTTTTGTACTACATATTATTCATCCACCATACGACTATAGCCCTGTCTCTAATGCACTTGGCTTAGAAACTCTTGCCACACGTAGACATTCTTTAGGGTTAAATACTTAAATAGATTATTTCCAGGGAAAGTTGACTCCTCGTTACTCCTAAGTTTAATTAACTTTAAGGTCTTATAATGAATATCTCGATCCCCCGTTCCTTTCTACTTTCCGTCATGTACATCTAATTACTTGGCTAATGAACCAATTCGAAGTTTAATATCTCTTGTAAATGGTGATTCATCCTACCTTAGTTAATGTTTTGTAAATGATTTATTTTATATTTTTTAAATATGTAGAATTTTCTCAATAATTTAGATATTAACATATATTTATGTATATTATGTAATTAGTCTTAAATTGTATTTTATATGTTTACATATATTTTTTTTAAAAGACTTAGCTCGTGAAATCAATAAATATTTAGGCTCTCTTTATTCCCCTTTTTACGATAAATTCTATATATTTCTAAATATAAATAATAAATAGTTTTTCTAAATTTTACAACCCAGTTGCTATGTATTTTTGTAAAAAAAAAAATTAACAATTTTATATTTTGATTTTGTGATTTTCACGGTCACATATACTCCCAAGTTAATATTAATAATAATATATAATTTCATTTTGGTAACTGAACTAAAAATAAATCTTTGATATTGTCGTATAGTGTTCATAAATTAAACTCAAATAGGTATAAGATACGTTTGTAAGGACATAAACTAAATATATTGTTAAAAGTGTATAGTATTAGTTATTATAATGGAACAGATATGAATAGCGGTATACGGAATGGATATATGAGCACGGGATATTAAATACAAAATGGCGAAATTAAGGGACGCAGACGTCGGTGAACATAAATAGATATACTTCAATGGTTAAATTAAATAAAATGTCTTTGAATACTTCTAATTTGTGTTGCGATGCTATTCTTGTAGCGTTGTTAATTAATTTTGTGGATAGAAAATCACGCAACCTCGGAGTCTTGCATAATATCCTTTTAAAATTAAGACTGTTGTGTATTTTACAATATTATATATATATATAATATATATATATATACTCATATTATATTTGGTATATTTATATAGAAAAATCTTAATAAAAGTGTTTGAAACAATAAACCGGTTTCAATATGAATTGTAAATATTGGTTAAACAATCAGTATACCAAAGTCAATATAGAAATTTTGGAGTCCTATTACAATACGTGACATATTTTGTCCATTTTCTACAAATTATGATTTTCTGCGGTTAAGTTTAAGAAAGAATATCATAAAATTGCAAAAAAGAAAAAAACAATTGAAAACGGTTTTTGGATTAATTTAAATATATAAATATATATTTTATACACTAAAATTCTAGTTTTTATAAACAGATTCACGCCGATTTGCACTTATACTTTTTGGTATGAGGAGTATACCTATATGATTTAGTACGTTTTGAAAAATTAAATGTCTATTGCCTAAATGAAAATTCCACGTAATATCAGAAATGTGTTATTTTTGCACAAAATATTTAATCAAAATAATGAAGTTAGGAACATGATTGTTTGAAATCAAAAAATATGTTAATTACTTTTTTGATATAAACACCTGAATTTCATAAACTTAAAACAATTATAAATACATGAAGTGAATTATGTTTTTTTTAATATAAGTAAAATATGTCTCTTG
Source organism: Pemphigus obesinymphae (assembly GCA_025469235.1). Lineage (NCBI taxonomy): Eukaryota > Metazoa > Arthropoda > Insecta > Hemiptera > Aphididae > Pemphigus > Pemphigus obesinymphae. The sequence goes on from JAIPRL010013083.1 coordinate 3,426, forward strand.
GCACGTTTTGGATTCAATTAAAGTATTATCCTATAGATAGTTATAGTTATAGTTATAGTTTTTTTCAACATGAGAATTAGTTCGTTTTGCTCAAACGGGCACATAGAACTTATTAAAATAAATTATGACTCGTAGTATCTTTTGACCTGAAAATTTAATAGGTATATGGATTATTCGATATTAGTACCTATAGATTTGTAAATAATATAGTACCTACGTATTGTTTTATGGAGCACTTGGTATATTTTGAAAAAATCGTTAATTTAAAATACTTTTTATACTGGAAATATAAATACAATTTTTACTTTGACAACAGAATTCCATGTCCCGCCGTTTTCACGATATGACTATATATTGTATAACTCAATTTTGCCAAAATATCGTTTTATATAGGTACCTACCAGAAAATTGTAAAATAATAAGACCTGAAAAAAATATCTATAACCGTTAATCAAATTGTAATCAACAAAACCGTATATCGATGTTAAAATTCAAAATCTGTCCTGAAATAAATAAATCCCGTTGATCCAATTAGAAACAGAAAACATGATTTTCCACTTTAAATTGAAAACAAAATCGAAAAAAATAAAAACCGGTATTCAAAATAGTATTTTTTGGTTTCGAGTATTGCGCAAAATACGACCAATGGTATAAATAATGATCAATATACACATATAGATACATGGTGATGGAAATAAATAGATTATATCAACAGGACTGGCACGCACGATTTGTATTCTTCTACTCATCCACATCCACCGTTATTGTATTTGTTTATTTTTTCATGGAGAGTAAAATTTCAACCATTATCCGTTATTGTTAGCTGCTCGTGTATAGCTGTATATCAATAGTGACGATTTATCACCGAAAACTTTTCTATTTTTCTCTCATACCAGCGTGTATACTTTTGTAGAATTTACATCAAGTCCTCGCATGCTGACAAACTTAAATATACACTGTTACGTAAAAATTGCATGAGCCCAAATATTACGTCAAATGAAAATATACCTAATATATACTAAATACATTTAGTTAACAATATAATATAGTTAAACGAATATTACATTTTACTAGAATTGTCTAAAATGTAATACTGAGACGCATTACCAAAAAAAAAAAAAAAAAATACCTATATAGTTAAATAATAAAATAAATGACTTTGGGGTATGTAATACATTATAATATATGATAACAAGTAATTGATAAGAAAACCAAATATAATACATATTTCTATTGTTACTCAATACCCAATAAAATGTTTAATACAGAATTCACAATGAACACATATACAAGTCCTGTTTATATTATAAATAATAAGAGTTTTCTAATAAAAGTTTAAATATGCATAAAATACTAAAAAATAAAAATTTGGAGGCGTCCAGTACCTCCACAGTACACACAGATAGTACTGTAACTATCCCTTGTGTATGTTCAAGGTTCCATTCTTATATTTCATAAAATACTAATGTTGGATTTACAATCGCAGTTTCTAAACAACAAATTTTAGTAGTTAATTACGAATTATAAATAACTTATTTTTAACTTATTTATGATTGGCGAAATGCTAAAAGCTGTTATTTAGAAGTTATAGTTATTACAATTATTATGATAATGACGTTATTATAATAATAATGTAACTCTTATCATATTATATATAATAAAGTGCCGGAACTACTGCAAGCGTACTCTATTATTAACTATTTTTCTGACGCGGACGCATATATACGTCCTACCAATCATCATGATTGATCTTTGTAATATAAATTGTTCACAATTTCCGAACTCTAATAATAATGATCGGGAAAAACTTAATCACACTCTCAGATTTATTTTATATTTTTTTCTAAATATGTAATGATAAAAAAAAATTAAATGTGGAGATCATGTGGATCATGTGCTCCTAAACTGTTATCACAATATCACGTACATTTATTTATATTGTTTACCAAAATAAAAATTATTATTTATTTATATTAATAATAATTCATACTACATAAATATACAATATTACCTAAATATAAACAGAGCATTATTGCACAGTAAATTAGCAAATTAATGAATCTTAGATTAATGCACAATTTTAGGAACCCTTGGCCACACTTAAATTAAATCTTATTAAATTAGGCATTTTTCAGCTAAAATAAAATTGTTTTATTCGTATAATTAATTTTGGGTAGATATTTAGATGTTCAAGAAAAATCAAAAGGCTAAATTATATAAAAAAAATTCTCGAGCCTGGAGGTGTTTCAGTCAAATTTAGAGCTGAGCAAACAAAGAGCAGCATATCTTATATGATCTAAAGTGTTCTGCACTGTGCTGTGTTATGCTAAAGATGTTTGAAGAATTGGTTTGATAATGTACATATATTTTATGTTTTATGCTGAACGATACAGTGGGGGAGGGGGAATCCGCACTACTCATCATAATTATTGTACTATAATACAATATGGAATGATTAGATGAGCACCGATATTTTCCTATGTGTGACTTAATTGTAACATATTTTGAAAATTGAAAAAACAGGACAACAATAAAAAAAAAGTGAATATACCGAAATTTTTATAAATTGGTTTAAAAATAGTAAACAATCAAACAAAAAAAAAGCCTATTGTCAATTTGTTGTCAAAAAATTGCATAAATTGCTTAAAAAACGATAAATAAGAAAAACCAACACCCCAATTCGAAAAGTGGGACTAAAAGTTTCACGTTTATAATTTTTCATAACACAACGGAACGCAATTCTCGAAAACGGAACGTATGGTCACCATAGTTTAATAATTAAACTGAAAAATATCTTCCAAACAAAATAATATATCTATAAAATATATATATATATATATAATAATTCATCGAATGTTGTCTCTTGCGAACACCAACCCCCTAATTTTTCTTCACCATTATTATCTAATTATTATTTTAGTCCATTTTTCAGTTTATAATATTTGTTTTAATAATTTTTTTTTTCAATTAAATTTTCAAGATATGTTTTTATATATTGTTACATTTTTTACAATTTCTTGTAATGTATTTTACTAAACTTGGGTTTCAACCCGTATTGTATAAATAAATAAATAAAATAGATAATATCGAGGATAAATTACGTGTATGTAAACAAAATGATTAATAACTATCAAGTGTATTCACCAATACTTAGTGATGTTACCGAGAATATTTTCAAGAAGATTATTTCCGGAGAATATAATCTGACGAAGTAATAAAAACCTGCGAAAATTTATAAATTAAAACGTCGTAATCAAATTTCGTCATAAACTATTTATTTAATTATAAAATCAGATAATTTAATAAATGTAGGTAGTTACTTGAGGTAATAATTTGTTTTGTTTTCGTAAATCTGTCGTTTATCTGTTTTAAGAATACGTATATTGTTACACAAACTACACTCATTTTATAATAGTATAGAGTATACTTTAGAAGATAACATAGTCATATTGTTTGAATTGAAATGCAAAGTGTGATAAAATATATACATGCTCAATAACCATTCGTACTAGCCAATATTATTTTATTTTATTTATTTATTCATATGAATTAACCGGTATTCGGATTTTTAAAAATAGTATAACATAAGAAATATAACATTAAACCCTTTAAGTGCAACATACTTTTTTGCATTGTTACCCTCCAAGACTGCATAAAATTAATGATTTTTTCCTAATTTTTATATACTCACAACATTTTTGAAATCATCCAAAGTCATGTATCGAGGACAGAAATTTAAAAAAGTCAATATTGACCGGGAAAATTAACTCTTAAATGTTTACGGCTAGTGGTTCCCGGACCAAAGTGTGATAATTATTGGATAATCGGTAAAGATAGTAGGAAATAATGTATCATATTGAAAAATAATATTATTCAAAATTCAAATTTTAATAAAAATAAAATAATCATGAAATGTAAAAGTAAAATTGAGAGCAATTATTACATCACAAACATCGAGGTTATTGAGAACCTTTGATATGAGCAAAAATTAAAATATTGATTTATACCATGGAAAAATACGTACTTAATTACATTTTTTTTTTCAAACAGTTTGAAATTTCATTATCTATCGATTGGTATATGTTTAGGACGAATGGATAACATTTTATATACCTTGATGAGCAGTAGCGTATTTACGGGAGGAGGGGGGATATGGTGGTTGGATTGGGCCCTCTTGGAATTTTTAAAATTACATACAATTTTCCTGAAAAAAAAATTTAATAAATATTATAAATACAATACCAAAAAATCCAATATATAACAATATAGGTTACACTTCATTACTTTATTATGTACATGTTCATTACACCACTAAAAAAGTACAGAAAAAAAACCATTAATGTAAAATGTATGCATGATTTTAAAATTTTTAATATTATTTAAATCTGATTTTTCCATTAATAAAGACACAAAACTATATAGTGAAAAATAAGATAAGTTCTTATTGACTATTTATACGATATCTTATAAATAAGATAACAATGTAATTAGCAATGCTTTGCATTTTATGCATTAGGTATAATATTTGAATTCATTTGTCACCTTGTAAAATTATAATTTTACATTCTAAGCAAAGCGGGGATCTTCGTTTTTTGTGCACAACTTGTCGACCAGAAGAAGAGTTTAACAATTCGTTTCATGTATTGTCTATTTTCCAGTGTATAATTGGGAAGGTTTATCAAACAGGATTATCTTTTACTTTTTATAAATACGTAAGGAAAATGCATAAGACAGGAAAATAAAAAAAACTGATTATTTTCTTGTAACTACGAAAATAATAGATTTAGAAACATTTACTAGACATTTTTACAAAGTATGTATTTAAATTATTATTACTGCTCTGTTTATTAAATGAAAGAATTTATAATATCTCTCAAATTGTAAATATTCATCAACCTAAACTAGTATACTATACTATCTGATGAGTGAAGTGATTCTACCCTTAATCCTTACTGACAGACTTTTTAAATTTTAAATTTTAACATCCGATGAGTTTCCAGTTACAAAATTATCTTAATGTTATACCGTCTTCCCTTTAGTAATTTGAATAAAGGGATATCCGTGTTTGACATAAATGTTATATCTTATTTTTTTTTTTAATTTGCTAATATAATGTCGAAAATTACAAAATTTTAATATGTGGTTCTGTTACCAAAAACTAAAAAATTTCGTCCAAATTTTCTTTTAAGTAAAAAACACACTGTTTAAACGCAATATTTTCATTAATAAATTATAAACTGTTATACCTATTTATAATTAATTAATTAAGATTTCATTTATATCAATTATTTTCAAGCCAATTACAATAAAATTTAGGGCAGTGTTATTAAAAAAAAAATATATGTATATATCTACTTATAAATAAGTACTTATAAATCGAGTACATATATGTATATAAATATATAAGTATATAACACAACATTTATATAGTGCATAATTTTTTGCGTATTTTTGGGTATTTTTTTGCGAAATTGACCAAACTCACAAATAAGTACAAGAGACTCCTGTATAGCCTGGTGTTATCAGGAACACGGCTACAAAGTGGCTCTATAATAAACGGGGTGCACCAATGTTCCCTTAATCGACGTCCAAGTAAAATTACAACAAAATCGAATTATACAATATTATTATACTATGTTTGTTATCGTTAGTGTTAAATTTGTTTTATATTATTTTATTCAATAGAGTACATTATGGGATGATTTTTCTGGGCCCATAACTTAAATCATATATTTTAAATTATTTTGATTTAAACAAATTTAAAAAAGTCATATTGAAGAGTAATTTTATCGTGTCATAATTGTATAACGGAACTTCTGTAGAAATATAATATTATATTGGATTATATTATTAAACACGAAAGCTTTTGTATGGGTGGTCGGACTGAATACTTGATAAAAAAAAAAATACAACAAAAAAACGACACTTCTTAGCGTGGCGTGTTTCTCGTCAAATCAAACACAATTTTCATGACGTATTAATATTGCCACGTCGGCAAATCCAGTGCATGAATATTCATGTATATTATTTCCTATATTGTGTACGAAATCTGTAGGATCGCCAGGATTTTATTTCGGGCTGTGTGTATACCTAATCCACATCGATTAATATAATATTTGAATGGTTTGTTGTACGTGCGGAGGTTTAAAGCGGTAAAATATATTCCAATTTCGATGTTGAAAATAAAGGAAGGGTTTAAGGTATTTTACGTATCAAAAGAGTTAACATTTTCCAAAATTTGTATACCTCTTAAAATCCACTCCCCCAAATCCAATTACAATCCGTGATCATACGTCCGAAATTGTATAGTAAGTTCAGTCTGTAAGTGCTTTCCACTTATTATACAATTTAATATAAAATTATATTTTGCGTGCTCAGGGACTTGGTTTTATATGTGACCGTGATTTACAAATTTTTCAGGAGAACATTTTTTTTAGATTTGAACACAACATATTTCGTCTAATTCTTCTGAAATGATTTTCTTACATTATGATATATCAATAAATCTAACATGTTACGTCCAATCATCATTTTAATTTTTATTTTTGTGTTTTAATAATTGGACCTCAATTAAAATAGTAAAAAATATAAAACTAAAATGTTTCATTTAGGAAAACAAAATTTCTAGAGATAGAACATGTTTATCTATGTATATCGTGTATACATAGACGTATGTGTGTATATATATATATATCAACGCTAAAACTATTAATACACTACTAATTATAATATATATATATATTTTTTTTTTAAGAATTGACTAAAATAATTTTTGTCAAAAAATTAAAAATAAACAATGCTTAGAAGCCGATTGCGGTGCCACCTACCGGGTCCAGTTGTAAACAAAAACCATACAGGAATCAATTTAAACACACTCAAACAATTTCATTTAATTTGGTCCAGTCGTTCAGGAGGAGTTTATATTGACATACACACGTACAGAAGAATTATAAATATAACGAATAAATTAATCGTATTGAAGTATTGAACATACTTCAAAAAAATAGGCCATTAGGTGATTTATATCCAATAATATATTTTTATTTGTACGCTCCTGTCCCATCAAATATACTAATAATATTATACCTACATTTTAATATAATATTCATAGTATTATATTTTGATGACCAGAATATTATGTATATTGCCCAACCATTCGTACCGCACGATATTGCCTTAAGATAATAATTGTAAGCTTTTTGATAAATATTGTTCAATAAGTATAACCTATATGAAATATCTAAATAGTTTTTTTTATTGAACTACACAATAAATACAATTATATTATATAATAACAATTGGAATGAAATGAAATTTTTTTATTTAACTATATAGTAGGTATGTATGGAAAAAAAACAAATCATGTTGAAACATGGCCGTATCTAGCGTTCAGTTTTGGGGGGGGGGGGGTTTGACTTAAGGTAAAATACGAAAGTACATTTGATTATACCTGGATTCTAATGAAAAATGACTTATTTTCCGCTGTCGAAGACATAGTTAACGTCAGATAAGACATAATGTTCACTTTTGAAATAATGAAATTCGAAGAAACGGAATTTACCGGATTCGATAAAAGATAAAACGCGAGTTAAAAGATAAATCGTGTACGCGAGTGATTAAAATGCG